>PISX010020023.1:0-36815 GCA_004024625.1 Mellivora capensis
TTTGTTTGTTTGTTTGTTTGTTTTTTTAATCTTTGACTTTTGGTGGTCTGATGATGCTCTTGTCCAGGTATGGTTTTCTTACTGTTCATCCCACCTGGATTTGGTGAACTTCTTGGATATCTATCATATTTTTATTTAAACCAAATTTGGGATTCTTTGCACAATATTTTGAATACATTTTCTTCCCTCACTGTGTCTCCTTCTGGGACTCCTGTCGCATGTATGTTGGGACACACAGTGCTGCTTCGGGCTCTGAAGCTCAGCTCATCTCTGTTCAGCCCTCCTTCCTCCCATTCTTTGGACTGAAGGATTTCTCTTGTCTTTGTCCCCACTCACTGGGTATGTTCTCCTGCCCCTCTGTGCAGTTGAGTCCCTCAGGTGACATTTCCATTCCCATCTTTGTACTTGTCAGCCCAGTCTGGTTCCCGTTTGCGATTTCCACGTTTTTCCTGTTCCTTCTCTGCTCACTCATGCCTAACACATATCCCTTCGGTTCTTTGAACCTATTTTCCTTTGAAGCTGTGAATATATTTACAAAAGCTAACTTTTTTAAAAAAATGTTGATTAATTCAACTTTTGGTCCACTTGGAGTCACTTCTATTGATCATACCCCACGTGGCTCAGGATGGCTCATACTTTTCTCTGTGTTTGTGTATCTGGGAACTTGCATTTGGAAACTGGCCATTTGAGGTGATACTCTTGGGTGCCTGTGACTCTGGTCTGTGCCTCTAGGGGTGTCGGCAGGTAGCCCTGCTGGGCTCAGATCGCAGTGTTCTCCCCTCCTCCCCACACCCTGCAGTGCACAGCAAGCCCCTCTCTGTCCAGCTGTCACCAGCCTGCTCCCCAGAGGTCCCCTGGGCCTGGGTGGTGTGACAGTGACTTGACTAGAGGTTATTCTCTGACATTCGACGTGGAAGGGACTCCACCCTCTGCCCTCTGGGCCCTGTGTGGCTTGAGTTTGCATGCGAAGGGACAGCGGTCTCATGGATGTCTCTGCCTGTACATTCACAGCCTGCTCAGGGTCCCTGCTTGAGACACCATGTCATGTCTGCCAGGGACCTGTAAGCATGTCTCAGCTGCCTGCCGGCTCTTTGTTCCCACAATACCCCTTGCTTCTCTGGCTGCTTTGCCCCCCAACCCTGAACCAAGCCCACCTTGAGCCCCAAGCTCCAGTCCCTCCCCACCTACCTGCGGAGGAGGGCTGGGAAGGCCCCCGGCAGGAAGGTCGCTGTCCCAGTGTGCTTGCCTGTTGCGGCTGGTTTTCCTCTGGGGCTGGAGATGGGCAGTGAGGGCTGGAGGGAGGCTGAGCAGGGGAGAGCAGGGGATTGGGGCGCCCATGCTCTGGTCTACAAGATGGTTGATGGAAGTCACCAAACTCCAGACCAAGTTGTTAGAAACTGAAAAGTAGGCATGAGAGAGAGTAACATTGCTGTGAAGGGAAACAGGCCAGCGTTGTTGGCAGAGAGCACAGCCTGGTGACGAGGCTGAATGCCGTGCATGGAAATGCAGTGGGGAAGGCCTGTTCTCCTCACCTGGGATTTCAAGCGGGGACACAGCCGCTTTCACTCTGGTCCAGACTGTGACCGTGGAGGAGCCGCTTCCCAAGCCGCCCCGGGGCTCCCCTTGCTTCTTCGGCTCAGGACAGGTGCCTCAACGCCTGTGCCAGCTCTCTGCTTCCGCTGGAAGCTCACTTCTCTTTTCTGAGAAGGACGAGGGAGAATACGTATTTTTCTAAACCTATGGCTGTCATTGTGTAGGAAGACCGTGCGTGCCCCAGGGACCAGTGACCAGTAAGTCCCCTCACAGACATAGAAAGGAACACTAACTAGCACGGGGCTGACATTGGTGAGGACAGGTGCACTTGGGAGCTGTTGTTTGGACTGCTGGGGTGAGTAGGAGTGGAGACCTGGGTCTCTGTCACCAGCTGTGTGACTGGAGCGGAGTCATCTCTCGGCTCAGTCGTCTAGTCTCTTCTCTGTTCCCCCAGGGCACTGGGTTGGAAGGCATCTGAAGACCTGCATGGGTCCTTCCTTCGTGATGACTCTACTGGTCTGCTTGGGGAGTATTTATTTTAACACATTTCTGGATTCTTATACTAGTAGTTCCTTTGATATAGGAACAAAGGAAATATTGCCTTATAATAAATTGGCAAGATCGTTTGATAATGAGATATTTTCGTTACATTCGTGATCAAAGCTTGAGATTTAGTTAAACCCTCTTGGCAATGTTCACAATGCCTTCTATTCTGCTAGCTTCCTGCCTGCCGAGAGGGGCACTGGAGCAGCATCATGGTGCGGTCCCTGCCACGCTCACCTGTGGTCCCAGGATCACCTGCGGCAGGGAGGGGGGCGAGCTGGAGTGACGGCATGTGAAAGCTCGTCTGCTCAGAATCGTCTTCCCGACCTGCGCTCAGGTGCCTGGAGTTCTGCCCTTAGGAACTGCTCCCGGAGCGTTAAGGTACTGTGTTTCCGGGATTCGTCTTCAGGAGCTCTAGTTCCTCTAGAAATGATGGGAATGACACCGCTCGCCGTGGCATGGGCACGAGCTGATTTCACACAGTGGGGCAGTGCGGCATCAGAGGCCCGGAAGGCCACCGAAAGGTCTTACAGCTGGTCTACCCGCATCCTGGGTATTCTGCCAGGAGTCCACTTGCCAACTTAATCTTCTTGTTACGGTCAGAGTTCTGTTAGTTGCAAACACCAGAAACCCATTCACGTTAGGGTGAAGGAAAGTGAGGAAGGGCATTCGCTTTAAGGCTCTGGAGAAGTCAAAGACAGGAAGCGAGCAGCTGGGTCTCTTGCAAGCCGGAAGGGGAGTCACATCAGCAGGGGCTGAAACAGTGCTTGGCTGTGCTGCTCTCACTGGCAGACAGCCCTCCTCTGCTCAAGCGTGAGTCTCCAATGGCCAGCTCAGCCCGGACGTGGAGCCCTCTCAGCTCCAGCTCCCCTCACGCACCGCCTGATTCCTTCTGGATCTCTTGGCTTGAATTTCTAGGAGAAAGACTGACCGACTCGGCTCCACTTGGTTTGGGAAGAGTCTTTGCACCAGCCTTTGCCACCGCAGGGAGAGTGGGGTCGCAGGATCTGCAGCTCTCACACCCTGCCCCCGGATGCAGAGGGGATTTCTCCAGTCTCCAAGGCACATCGAGAACTGGTCTGATTGTGTCATTCATTTGCACAAAAAACTTCAAAAAAATCCTCATTTCTTACCAGACTGCCTGTAGTCAGGCTGCTTTGTCTGTCTGGCCTCATTTAGTCCTGCTCTCCTGGGCACTGTGTCCTGTCACCCTGGTCTCCCTGCTGTTCCTGTTATGTCCAGCTCATTCCTGCCTCAGGACATTTGCATCCACTGTTTCCTAGGCTTACCTGCATGTTGCACTCCCTCATTTTCTTCAGGTCTTTGCTCGAAGTCTGTCTTTTGTCTTAACGAGGCTGCCCCTGAGCATCCTGTCCCCTGACATGATAGGAGGTGAAGGGCGTGTAGCCTCTGGAGCAGAGCCCAAGCCTGGGAGTGATGTCAGACAACTCCCATTGAGGACATTTGGTATTTCTGGACCTTCAAGGTCATGATAACCCAGGAGCGCTGGGGAACTGAGGTGGGCCAGCGGAGGCTATGGGGATGTGAGGACGCCAGGCAGTGGGTGTGCTGGGTGGGGTCCTGGAGCCCAGGAAGGACGTCTGCGGAACAGCCAGCGAGATGCGGGTAGCCTGGAGTTCTGCTAGGACTACAGCAACACTGGCTTCTTCGTGGTGGCAGAGGCACCAGAGAGGAAACTGAGGTGGGCTCTCTGCCCATCTTAGCATCATTTCTACAAATCCAAAACTGTTCTGAAGTAAACATTAACGTTACCTGCACATTCTTGTTGCCTCCTCCCTCCGTATTTTCCTCTGTAGCGTTCATCACTCTGAGTCTGACACGCTTTGCTAATTTCATCACTGGCGCCGTCCCTGCTAGAATGTGAGCTCCAGACTGGGACGGGGGAGTTGTCTGTCCCAGCTTTGCACGACGGTAACAGCGCTTGATGTGTAATCGGCGCTCAGGAAGTAGGAGCTGAATTACATTTCTTCATCTGGTGTCTGGGCTCCGGCTCCTCGCCAGCCACCCCGGCACGCGGCTTGACGGCAGACCGCGGGGAGCCTGCCGCTACTTGGACTGTTGCTTCTCCTGCTGCAGTGCCCTCCCTCCTCCTGTCTGCACATCCAGCTCTCGTTCAGCTTCCGGGTCAAATGTCACCCCTTTGATGAAGCTGCCTCTGACCCCCACGCACAGAAGCAACCGCTGGCTCTGCAGGACTCCCCCCGCACCTGCCTCTACGCCCCAGGCGCCCCAGCACCCTCCACCCGGTGCGCGCTCCTGCTTCGCACCTTCCTCCACCAGGCCCTGCGCCTCTCCGGGCCAGCCGCGCCTTTCCCTCATTTTGTTTCCTGGGGTGCAGGCACGTGACGGTTCTCGGTGACCATCTGTGGCACGGGTGAAGCCGAAGATTGCCTGAGAATGCTGGAAGGGCTGGGAAGGTGGATGGCAAGTCAGTCAACCGTGTGGTTTTTGGGGAGAAATGGCCAAGGTCAAGTTGGCAAGTGCAAAGTTAAAAATAAATAAGTAGTGGGTACATCCTGAAGACCCAAGAATTAGGATGAGCTCTGGAAAAGGAGAGCGTGCACAGCGGGTGCCTGGGGGGGGGGGATGAAGCGGGTGCCCGTGAGGGGGACCCTGGCCTTGGGGAGAGCCTGACGGTGCAGGCTTCCTCTGAACGGCTTGAAAACGTGTGAGGAGCAGCCCCGCAGCTGGCCGGGGGGCTGGGGCGAATCTGCAGGAGCCCCGGCGGAGCGCGTTAATGTGTCACCGTGGGCACAGGTCTGCCGAGGTCTCCGCCGAAGTCTCCGGTCTGCTACAGTGCCCAGTGTGGCGGCCGCGCTTCCCTCCAGGATTATGGCTCCTGCCAGGAGGCCTGTGGGCAAGCGTGTGAGTGGAGCGCGGGAGGGCATCCCTCCGGCCCAGCCACGGGGAAAGGGACATTATTCCACAGCCTGATGGACGTGAAGCAGATTCAGACGGAGTGAGTGGACCTGAGGCTACAAAAGGGACAGATGGACGGACAACCTCATGGGTCCTGTAATGAGTCTGCAAACCTGGACGTGCCCACATGCAAGGCAGCCGCTCCTGAGAGCCTGGCGGCTGGCACGCTGGCTGCCGGAGACCCTGCCCTCGCCGCCGGGGGTCCCCAGGAGCGCCCGCTGAATCGAGCGCGCCCCGAGCTCGGTGCCCACCTGAGCCTGCGCCACCCCTCACCTGCAGGGCATTCAGGGAAACATGGAGCTGTCGGAGCAGCTTGGAATGAAGAAACGGAAACTCTGGACCAGGGGGCCAGGCTGCTGTCAGCGGAGCCCGGGACCGGCAGGCCTGTCTCCTGTTTCTGGAGCGCAAGCCCCGCCCCACCCACTGCCTCGCTCTCGGTCGGACACACGAGCCTGTGGGGACATCTCTTTGAATGCGTGACCTAGGAAGTGGGAAGGGGAGCTGAGCTGTTGAAGAACCTGGAGACGCTCCATGAGCGTTTCCTGCCCAAGAAGCACCTGCGAGGGGCAGTCGCACGGCCTGGGGCAGCACGGAGCACCCCTGCCCCGACCGTCCCCGCGTCCGGGAGGGGTGGAGGAGAGCTCGACCAGGCCAGATGCTGTCACTGCCGCAGCCACACTGCATCCACGATGCCTAGCGAAGCCCGAATTCCAGAAAACCACAGATAGCTCCTTTGCTATAAGTGTGTTTGTGAAATATTTGAAATATACTAAAAAGTTATTCATTGCCAGTAAATTGTGTATTTTGCCTCCTGATGTCTCTGCTCAGTCTTGAGCCCCAGCACACCGTGGTTCTCGCGAGCTTGCCCGGTGGAGGGACCCCGTCTGTGCCGGCCAGTCCGTGCGGGAGGTCCCTCCTCGCCGGTGACAGGCCCGGACCCCACCTGGTCAGCCTTGGCGCGCTGCTGGGAGCTGGCCCGGGGCCCCAGCGCCGCGCATCCGGGAGTGCGGCCGCGTATTCCGCGGGGAGGCCGCTGGGTGCGGATCGCCGCGGTGGGGACCGAACACGGAGTGTGTCGGGGACAGAAGCCGCCCACCTGTGCCGTCCTCAGCTGCCGCGGTGGACCCTGCGGCTGTGCTCGGAGGGTGCGCGGCTCTGCGCGGTGAGAGCCCCGTTCGCGTGCGGTCCCCGCTGAGCGCGCAGGCGGGGGCGACTCTGGGTGCGGATGGGCAGCGGGGCGCGGGGCTGGCGGGGCCACAGGCCGGGCAACGGGAAGCGGTGGCGCCCCGCGGGCATCCACAGAGCCCACTGTCCCTGGGCTTGGAAGCCCCGTGTGGAAAGGCGCCCGCGGCAGGGATTTCCAGCTTCGCAAAGAGGGCGGCGTGAGCGCAGGCGGGCGCGGCGGAGGTCTGCAAACAGGCGTTGGGCCTCAGGCGGAGCGTTGGTGTGGCCCTGGTCCGCGTGGAGAGGACACGAGCCTGGCTGCTCGCCGGGAGTGAGGAAAGACAGGAGGCCCTGACCTTGATGCTTTCCCCAAATCCTGACGAGGGACAGCTACGTGGAGAGCCTGTCAGATCCCAGCGGTTCCTGAAATCCCTTGGGAGGCAAGGCCCAGAGGATTGGGCACCTGGTCCAGCTCGTTTCCTGGACTCAAGTCCACCTTTGCCGGGGCACATGTCCACAGCTGTGGTCCCAGAGCTGCTGGGTCTGTTCGGGTCTGTTCCCGGAGTCTGTTCCAGGCTCAGGGCACATTTGCTGAAGCCTGTTCACTCGGAACCACCTGCTTCCTGGCGAGTCAGGGGAGGGGAGAGTGCTGTCCCCCGGACCTTCCGTGTCCCCACTTCGTTTGAGCTGACGGATTCTACAGGGCACTTTCTGCTGGGGTAAAACGTTACTTTCCACCTGCACCAAGCGGACCGGCATAGCGGGGACACAGTCCTTCAGAGGTGGCCGGGAAGACCCCCAGGCTGCCTTGCCTTCCAGGAGAGTTCTGTTTCATATTTTCACACTGTCCTGGAGGGCGCAGGAGAGGTGCGCCGCTGTGCTGACACTGAAGACCTGGGCCTGGTCAGGTGGTATTTGGTTGAAGAGTGCGAACAGACAGGGAAGAGGGGCCGGGCAGTTCTGGGGACATGGGATTTAGGTGTGCTGCTGTTCCACGTCCCCTCCTTGACAGGGAAGCAGTGATTTCTTGGGACTCGCTGGTCATCAGCTTAGAAAGGTTGGAAATCTGCAGGCCCTGACCACGGATGCAGACCCAGCCCTAAGGTCTGCTTCCACTCCCCTCAGCAGGTTGATTTGAACTGGGAAGGTCACTGTTCTGGGACACTCAGGAGGGTGAGCGGAGGCCATGACCTTGCGTTGGGCACCAGGTGGGAAGCATGAAACAGGGCCCAGGAACAGCTGAAATACTAGGCGTCCGGCAGAGTGCACGCGAGACGCAGGGAGGAGAGGGGATTCGGATGTCTGGCTGGCTTTGGGAGCAGGGCTGTGAGATCAGCACGAGGCAAGGGTGACTCAGTGGCACATGGGGCCCTGCTCTCTTCATTGATTGAGATAAAAAAAGTTACCTTGGAGAAGATACTTTCCAGAAGCCGAAAACAGCTCTTCTCTCTGCCTAATGCATTATGTTCACCATTAGCTTCCGCGGCCAGAAAGCAAGCTTGCATCGATCCTCGTTATCAATTTGCAGAAACGCAAGTGGCCAGGGTGCACCTGGCATTTTAGAAGCCCGTGAAGAGCCGTGACCCAGGAGGGAGTGCGTTCCCCTGTCGGCCTCCCAGATGGTCTGTAGAAGAAAATTGTGATGTTGGGAGCTTCATGTCATCTGAGAAGTCAGCCTTATCCACTTCTCACCTACTCATTTTGATGCAATGGGGTTTCTTTTTGAAATCCTGGTTTGAGTTCCCGGGGATGCCTGGTTGGCCGTGCACAAACGCAAAGCCCCCAGTGTCAACGGTCCGTTTCCTTTTTACAGTAAACACCTTGAAAGCCGGTGCTTCTGTCGGTAAAAATGTCCGCTGTCCTTTCGGCAGGTGTGGCCGACTGAGCGAGCCACCCGCGGAGTGCGCTGGGAGCCGGGGGAAGGGGCAGGTGCCTGTGGTCCACAGCGGGAGACGCCTGGTCTGTGAAGGGAACAGCAGTTCAAACCAGGCAAATTTCTAAAATCAGTTGAAAATGCCAAGGGAGAGCCATACCCAGTGCTGAGATGTCCTTCGTACCAAACTCACTGTGCTCTCTCAGGAGGAGGAGAGCTCACGGTGACAGTCCTGCTACTGGGGATGGGTCAGGTCTGCCAGCTTTGGGGAGACACTCCTCCACCTCTTGGAAAGACCCCAAGAATCGCACTCGATGAGACGAAGCAAAGTCTGATCCTTCGGTTTATTTACTTAGTGGATTGTTTTTGGATTTGACGTACGTGTGTACTCAGTTAGTCTACTTGACAGTCATCGCCTCACACAGTTACGCAGTTTTTCTCTCCTAATGAGGACGTCTGAGATTTACTGTCCTAGCACCTTTCAAGCACGCATGCTGGCGTAGTGAGCCGGAGTCTCGGGGACAGTTAAGTTTCACGGGTCGCTGTCCCGCTTGGGACAAGCCGTTAGAACACGCATCCGAGAACGGCTGGGGAGGCCCCGTGTGTTCGCGCCTGGCGTGGAGCTCGCGGCACGTTCCCGTGAGCAGTCTGGGCCACGCGCAGGAGAGCCAGCGGCCGGGGTCGGGGCACGGGTCGGAGCCCCCAGCAGCGCGGCGGTGCACCTGCTCCGCAAGTCGTCTGAAAGCTTCCGCTTCCCTTCCTGGTTTCCCTTTGCCTCGTCACAGGTGAGGGTTCAAGAAGAGCCGTCCCCGCGCTCACCTGCTTTCATCTCCGAAGGCGAGCAGCGGGGGCTTCGGCCGTGATCTGCCGTGCTCCCGGCCCGCCTCTTAGAGGCCCTGGGTCACCCTCAGGCTTTTAAGGGTTTTGGGGGGCTAAATTGATGAGCAGGTATAGTAAATTGAAGCTTTGTTGTTTGGCAGTTTTCCCCCTTGTATTTGCTCTTCTTTCCTCAGTGTAGAGACTGGGAGGGCAGCATCCAGCTTCTGTCCCGCATCTCAGATCTGCCTTGACATATGTCACCGGCGGGGATGGGTTTGGATGTTAGCTTTTTTGTATGTTTCTCCTTCTCAAATAATGACCCCGAGTCCAAGCGTCTGAGTGTCGAGATGGCCAGTGTGTAAAGTCTCGGCCATGTCCGTGCAGGCCGGTCCTCCTCTGTGTCCCTCTGTGGTGACACCTGACCGCCCGGCCCGTCTGCACCGCTCCCGCCTGGCGCACGGACACAGCCAGCAGGCTCTGCAGTCTCGTTTTCTTCTGTGTGTCTGTGTCCTTGGAATTTCATTTTGTTCAAAGCAGAGTTGAGTGAATTCAGTGAATGTCTGAGTGGCGGGGGCTGCTTGGTTCAAGAGGCACCTGGCTCGGAAGGCCCAGCGCGCCCGGTGCCGAAACTGCTCAATCCGCGGCCGGTCGGTTCCAGACAAGCGCTGGGCTGCAAGCGTACGAGGTCGGGTTTTGAACCGTTTGTGGACAGGGGCGGTTTTCAGCAGCCGGTGACAGATCTCCCACACCAGGACGCAACGACGTGGGGGGACGGGCTGACACACCCGCTTGGCAGGGGCGGGGCAGCGTTTGTCGGATACTCTCTTCTTCCTCTGGTTCCAGTCGGGCGCCGAGCTCGGGCGTGTGGAGGAGCCGCGGAGGACACGGGAAGGTTGTGTTGACTTTGTGCTCAGCCTTCGCTCTGTTCCTTGGGCCAAGGTGACCGAGCTCTGCCTGTACATGCCGAGACACCCCGCTCCCTCCGCTGGATTCTTTGTAAATAAGCCGCAGCTCCCCGTTCCCTGCTCCACTGCTTCGCCCTGGTTTCCTTCACCACCGCAGTTCAGCCTGATCGCGGCTCTTGGAAATAATATGAGAAAGTTATGCTGTTTTACTCCATCAGATTTAATAAGTTTGGATGCTTTCCAAATACAAGGCATTAATCACACTTAAACCCAGGGCTTGATAGTTCATCCACCCGGAGCATTCATGTCAGAGACATAAAACCATCTGCTTTAATGCCCACAGATCTCCTTAAATTGAGCACTTGCCTTGTGTTAATAAAACTTGCTTCGTATTGAGGGGCTGGGGTGGCTACTGGGGGGGCGGATTTTGATATCATGTAAAGCATTTCGTGGCCAAATGTTCCTTTCCTGTTTTAAAGCTTTGCAGAATTACAGGGGGGAAAAAAAGGAATTAGCTGAGCTCAGAATGAGGAAGCATTAGTCACACCTTGGCAGTGTGCAGAGCTTGGTTCCTGTCAGGGAGATGAAGAGGGACGTGGCCCTTCCAATTGGACGGCTCTCCCGTCGTCATTCCTGTGTTCTGTTCCGGGCAGCGGCGCCGTCGGACGGTGGGGCTCGCCTGCGTCTCGGTAGCGGGTGCAGGGCTCGCTGCCCGCGCCACTTGCCATGGTGGGAGGGGCCCCAGGGAAGCTGGCAGACCGAATGGGAACGCGGAAACCCTGCCTTCCTCACCGGTGTGGGTTAGCCGTGCTCCTCACGTTGGTTTTCCTCCGTCCTTGTAAACAGATCGTGCGCTGCCCCTTCTCCGCCCCGGAAGAGAACGCTTTCTGAACTCTTTGTTTAGGCATGGACGTCCTCACGTGGTGGCAGTTATTCTGGTATGTAAGTGGAGAGACGAAAGTCTCCACTTGTTGGCATTTTACTAAGGACTGTGCCCCGTCGCGGGAGAGATTTGCCCTGGGGGACCAAGAAGGCGCAGGGCGCACGCTTTGCCCGGGCTGGCATTGGCAGTAGTGGGGCTGAGTCTCAGGAAGCTTTTCCTCCTCTGCCCACGGAGCACGGTCGTGGCGGGTGGCCCGCCTGGCTTTGTAGCCGAAGTACCTGTCGGCCCACACATCCCGAGACTGCGTGCTTTGCACATAACCAGCCTAGGAAACTCCGAAATCAGGCACGCACAGACTCTGCTACAAGACAGTTTAGGCGCCAGGCGACGCAGGTGGGGTAAGTAATGCTGTGGCGCCCGGGGACATCGGGGCGGTTCTGAGAAGGGGCAGGCGAGGCGTGGATGCGAGGTGGGCCCGCAACGAGGGGCCGATGGTCTAGGGTGCTGGCCCTTCCTCTGGCCTCAGGCACCCCGCTCGGCCAGCTCCTGCCTGACTCTGCCACTAGAGGGTTTTCTGGAAGCGTAATCTATTTCACGGGATGAAGACCACACGTGCGAGAAATTTTGATTTCCGTCGGTGAGCACAGTACACCGCCCTGACTGAAACCAGTCCAGAGGAAGCAAGCCTTCAGGTTAAAGAGGCGTCGTATGGAAGGGACCGTCCCCGAGCCCCGTGAGTGCCCGGATGCAGCAGAGCGGGCAGCACACCATCGATCTCCTGTTTCTTATCAACCGGGCTGAACAGGGTCTGTCTTTACAAGATACGGCTCAGAGGTGTATGGAATTAATTTGCTCCCAATTATGTGGACATCTGAAATTAACACCAGCTTCAGTGTCCATGTTCAGAGTTTAGAATATGTTTAACTGGGCTCATCTTTAGCTACGGGTCACGAATAGTCTATGTATGTTCGTTTGTACACAAATTCAGTATTTACTTGGGGTATATATGTGATCAGCAAGTTATAGGAAAGCTTGCCGCCCGGTTTCCAGAGCTGATGTCGGTCAGGAGGGCTTATCGCTTACGAAGCTTGTAATCGCATACGGCAGTCATAACTGGAAAGTATCCGAATCCTCATGATATCATACTGTGAAACATGCCGTACTGCACGACTCACTGCTTCAGCATCTACTGGGGAGCTCTCGGTCACGTGCCTGTTGTGATCCAGGGGCACCTGCGGCATTAGGGACCGAGCAGCAAGGAGACACAGACCGGGTTCCTGCCCTCACAGGCCGTGCACTTGCTGGGAGGAGAAGACGGAGGCTGGGAGTTCAGGAGTCCATGTGGATTCGCATTAACCGGTGTGCGCAGAAGTGAAGGGCCGGGGGGCAGGGTGCAAGGATGTGGTCCGAGAAGCCCCCCTGTGCAGGCCCTTGAGCAGAGACCTGAATGCAGTGAGTGAGCTGACCTTGGAGGTGTCTGAGGGAAAGAACATTCTAGGAGCAACCCCAGGGGCAAAGACCTTGCAGGGAATTCTTGTTGCTCTCCTACAGCATACATTGTCTGTTTAAGGATATTTTCAACTTCACCACGATGTTCAAGTATAGCTGGATTGCTTTCCCAACCAGATCTGTCATCGTTTGAGGACTGGAACTATATCTTAAATGTAGTTCCAGAATGGTCGGCCCATAACACATGCTCAACAAACACATTACAGTTAATGGACTCGGGGATGAAAATATTCACAGTAACCGTTGTGTAATGGACATGTAGTTGGTACGGAACGTTTCTCGAGGAAAACAAAAAGCTCCATTGTCTCATCCGTTCTCAGTCAGTTTCCTGTTAAGATTTTATGTGGGCTCATCGGACCCCAGGGGATAACTGAGCGCCGTCCCAGGAAATGGCCCAGCCCCGGGTGTTTGAGGAAACCTTTTCTTGCCCTAGAATGTCCACCAGCAACAGCGTGTATCCTCTTGTGCAGGTTTGCGGAGTTGAGTGGGCGAGGACGGCTTCCCAGGGCAGCGTGGGGGCTCAGAGGGAGTGTTTGGGGGTTCGCTCTGAGTCCAGTCACCTGTGGAGGAGCATAGTTCAGGGTACACTGAGCTGGGCTCCGAAATCAATTCACATGACGGGTGAAGTGGAGTGAAGACCCTTCATGGATATTTGGGGAGTTTGGCTTTAGAGGGAGCCCGTGTGAAATCACTGGAAAGGCGAGACATCATGTGACTATCCTAGCCCTGGTCTGTGTAGGAGCAGACTGAGCACACGTGTGTGTTTCTCCATGTTACACACTTATGATGGGTAGAGGAAGATTCCAGGGGGCAGTAAGTGCAAACGTCCTGAGGTGCGAGCTTTCTTGGAATGATCAGTGAGCGTCAGGAAGGTCATTGTATTGTGTCCCACCACACTCGTTGTCTGTACAAATCACAGCAGCTGGACCTTGATTGATGGGGGGACCAAAACTGGGGTACAGGCTTCACACTTCATGCTCTGTTGTGATGTCCCAAGACTGAAGGAAATATGGAGGAGACAGATAGGAGGGAGGAGTACGAGGAAAGGCAAGGAGCTCTGCTGACTCAGTACAAGTTTCTCTAAGTTCGGCTCCTGAGATGCGGATTTGGATGCAAGTGGTTTATCTGAGAGTCTCACGGAGACCAACAAGTTAGACAAACTCCATAATCTGCGGGCCCAGTGCAAAAGACAAACGCAGAATCCCTTGTTCAAAAGATGGGAAAATTCAAGACAACCACAGCAGAGCTTTAAACCAAGCTTGATGGGGGCCCACCGAGTGAAGGGCTCCGTGCAACCATGGGTGCCCCAGGAAGACGCTGGGGCTCGTGTTTACCGGGAGGTGTTGGCTTGGGCTTTGCCCCCCGGGGACCCTGGATGGCACCCAGGCCTGCGTGGTCCTCCTGAGGCTGGGGTGTTTATCCACGACCCCCCCGTGGGGTGAGGCCCTTGCTGTGCCTTTGCCCTTCAGCCTTCTGGCCTGCCCTGTGCACGCAGGCGAGGTGCGCTCTGCAGAGGTGTGTCTCGAGACAGACAGATGTGGGAGTGGGTCTGGTTTGTGGCTCATCCGCGATGATCTCCAGGGCAGCCTGTGGCCGGGCCCCGAAAGCCTGCCTGCCGGGTTTTGCCCAGGACATGCGATGGTGCAGAGACAAATCCTGCCCGTCTCCCAGAGCGGCGCTCAGGCTGGTGCTTGTGCCCGGGTGTTGAGGGCTCAGAAAGGTGCTGCTGGAGGCGGAGCCTGACACGGGGGAGGGTGTGGTGCTGCCAGCAAGGAATGGGTCTGAATGAAGCAAGGAAACCTTTGTCCGGTAAGGTGTGGCGAGAGCAAGCCCGCTAGCGTGAGAAGAACCCAGACGGTTGCAGTGCGAGTCCCTCTGCGCAGCGCTCCTGGGAGAGCTAGAAATGCCCCCTACCTCACCCAGCACAGAGCCAGCGTGTGCCAGCGCTCTGCCAGCCCCTGGGAGATCGGGGCTCGTGCTCTTCCTCGCGGGAGTGCCTCCCCCCTCCATCTCTGTGCTTCCTCCGACAAGGCTGTTCTCTCCAGCTGCCCCCGGGGCTGAGGACAGGCTCCGCGTTTGCCGCCGCTCCGTCTCTGGGGCTCCCAGGCTCCGGAGTGCTGGGGCCGAGCTCTACAGCTGCGCGGCCCTTGTCCTTGAGGCGCGTCCGAGCGGCTGTGCCCCCGCCGTTGAGTTCTCCTTTCCACGATTCTGGGTGCTCTGACAGAACCTCGTCTCCGGCCATCAGGTCCTTAAGGTCCCAACCCTATCGTGTGTTTTTCTCAGTATCACAACCTTACGCATACTTGCTACTCACACACCCGCTTGGCAGAGGCTTTCTGCGCACCTCCCGCGTGCAGGCGCGCTCTTGGCGCGGAAGGGCCCCCAGCTCTCCTGGAGCTCATGCTCCGGCGGCCACAAGTGAACAGCACACAGACAACTGAAGGCAGGGAGCAGAGCTTGGGAAGAAGCGAGAGAGATGTTGCAGAGACAGACTCAGGACTGATTGAGGAGAACCTCGGGGAGACAATATTTGGCGGGCAGCCGGGCAGAAAGATCTAGCTGCTGGGGGATGGAACAGCATTTGCGGATCTGAAGGGATAAGGCCAGCGTGTCTTGCCGTGTTAGGGGAAGCAGAATGACCCCGGTCTCTTGAGTTTGAGCCCCTGGGAGGGTTGTGGTTGTGACTGTGGAGGTGGGGAATATTGGGCGGCCATAAAGGGGTTGTGGGGGGCTCACCTGGGAAGAAGGTGGGAACAGCTGATGATGCCCTTGGTGGAATTCCCGGTAGGACTAAATAGTTCTGTAGGTTTATTAAGTATTTTTAGGTCTGTCATCAATGATCCAAATACAATTTTGGAAAAATGGAACATTTGCTTTGGGGAGAAACCATTCTCTGCCATCTCAGGCCATATTCTATAGTAGGGCAACAGTCAAGTTTTTCTGATGTCTAAAGGTTTAGGAAGAAGTCCCTGTTTTTCTTGGAGGCAACTGTGTGATTGGCATAGTGTGTGTTTGGGTGATTGATGGAAAGTTACACATTGAAAGTTGCTCTGTTTTAAAATTTTATTTTATTATTTTTTATTTCATTTTTTAAAAAGACATTATTTATTTATTTATTTGACAGAAAGATAGAGAGCACAAGTAGGCAGAGCAGCAGGTAGAGGGAGAGGGAGAAGCAGGCTGCCCGCGGAGCAGGGAGCCCGAGGCGGGGCTCGATTCCAGGACCCTGGGGTCATGACCTGAGCTGAAGAGAGATGCTCAACTGACTGAGCACCCCCAGGTGCCCCTGAAAGTTGCTCTTTTAAAATGCAGCCCCCAGCCATTACGCAGAAGGGCCCACTGCTTCCCTTCTAGGTAAAGTTACAACTGTTTTAAGGAACCCAAAGAAATGGAGTGTTTCTTTGAAATAATTTACAAAGATACATTACAGCCTTAAAAAAGATACTCTTCTTTTTTTTTTTCTTTAAGAGACACTCTTCTTATTAATCTTGGCCAGAGTCAGATTTTCCTAGCTAGCTGCTTAAATTCGGCAAGGATGTGAAAACAGGTGATAGCTCATCCTATAACCCAGAGCAAGGTCACCCTGGCTGGGCATGTGAGGAAATTGTGGAAGCCGTCTGAGACTTGCTGTTTGTTGCATTCAAAACAGTTCTGGAAATTGTGCTGCCTCTGAAGAGTGGTCGGGCTTGGGAAGGCCAGGCTCAACCTCAGGAGATTAGGCTTGCTCCGGCAGCTTGAAACGTGTCCCTTGCTGGTGGCACCATCGTGGCCCAGCGTCCCAAATCCTGTTGGCCGCCTAGGCTTGTCTGTCCTTTAAAACCTGTCTTGGGTCATCTCTCTCTCTCTCTCTCAGATTGCTGTTCCGTTCTAATTCCTAGTGCTAATTATAAAATGCCCATCCCTCCAACTAATAGGAAAAAAAAAACCGTCAAGAATCTCTCAAGACATTTCATAGAATTTATGTATCCACCATCAACCTTTGACTCCATAGACAGAAATTGTTAACTGGGCAATTTGAATGATCTTAATATTGATTTAAGCTTTTAAATGGTTTTTTAGACATTTTATCCTAATGTCATCCTGAGAACTGAGAGGGCAAAAATGATATTCTAATTTATCAAATCTCCATTTTAAATGGTGTAAACTAATGTTGAGACCTAGCTCCTTAAATATTTGACGTGTACTCTAATATTTGTACACTTTTTAAGAGAGAAATTGAGTGTTTTTCCTGTATGCTAATGATTAGCCCCTACATTCATGTTTCTGGAGTGGGATCAAGAAGCCCTTGATTTAGCAAATCAGGGTCAAGAATATCATGTAAATTGCAATTTTGCCCAAACTCAAATAATCATTCTTGGTGGTTTTCCTTTGGCACTTAGATGGATGATCTCAAATACCTCTATTAAAATCAATAAAGGTGCTTATTCAGTGGGTTGATTCTGTGTACAGTCTGTTGGCACATACAACACAAGAGGGACATTAAATGTTTGCACTCGAGTACATAGGGATTTGGTAACAGCAGGAGAAAGAAATTAGATGTGGCTTATTGGGCAGAACTCTATGGCCTCAGGAACCTCCTTAAGCAGTCACATAAGTCACATAAGTCCAAGCAGCTCCTACTTGTCAGCTTCCTCCATTATGACCAAAGGAACAAGTTGGGTTCTTTTGCTTTTTCAGTAAGACAGTCTCTGCTCCCTGCATGGCCAAATAGTTCTCAGTTTCAGTAGCCTTCCCTGTGGAAGGCTTGGTTGGAATGATGATATGTAAAGCATGTCTGTCCTTTCCACTATTCCCCTTTGCTAGTTCCATTTTTAAAGATAGATAAGGCTATGTGACCTGCGCCATATCATATGGACTTTTAGAGAAATAAAGATATATAGCCATGCTTCTATATTATGTCCATAAGGCTGATAAAGAAACAGTCAAATGTAGCTCAAATTTGCATTTTAAAGAAAACTTCCATTGATGGCGTAGTTCAGAATCACATTGTTCGAGACCAGGGAAAACTCTATGTTCACAAGAGCTGGTATATTTACTTCAGATAAGGATGATGTAAGCATTTCCTTGACTGCCAGGAAGTCTGTCTGTCTACCTGTCCATTGGTCCATCCATGCATCCAACCATCCAACCATTGATCCATCAGTCCATCAATCCATTGATCCATCCACTCACCCATCCATCCATCTCTCCATCCATCCATCCATTGATACATCCATCCATCCATCCATCCATCCACCTATCTATCCATCCACTTGTCCATCCATGCATGCATACATGCATCCATCCATTCATCCATCCATCCATCCATCCATCCAACCACCCAACCCATCCATGTAGGTACATAGATAGATAGTGACCACCCTTATACCTACTGCCAATCTTTACTTCCTGACTTTCATCTTTTTCTCAGTGTTGGTTGCTTTGGGTCTGTACCATTGTCAACAATGTGCAATCCCATTCAGACATGGCCTATACGTGGAAGAGCCCACTAGTGCTAAGACACTGTTTCCTGAAAACAAACTCTTAGACATGTGATTGCAGTGTTAGGGAATATGTTTATTAAATTAAACCAAAATGCTTATTTTGAAAAATTTCAAGTTTCCTTTACCAAATTTTCCATCAGAATTCTTTGCCTACTTATGCTCCTGTCTGTGTTCTATGAGCACTCCAATACTCTAAGAATTGTGTTTTTTTAAGTGTATTACTTCTTTCTGATTATAAGAACAATACATATTTATAAAAGAACCCGTTTGCTCTCCCATCTTAATGTCTCAAGGGGTCCGAGGCACAGCTGGCTCTGGAGGGACGGTGGGCTTGCTGGCTGTGTGTGAGTGCCCTGGATATGGAGGCTCCCGGATAAAGGGGCATTTTTATTTTACGAATCTTTTTCTTCCTTCAGGCACAGCAGAGACCCTGAGTTTAAATACCAGCTCAGATGGATCACACAACCACAGACGCGCTATATCCAAGGCCCCGCGGTGCAGTCCTGCGCTCACCTTGGCTTTCTTCAGATGCTGCCCAAGAGCGGTACAGGTTCAAATGCAGCCCTGGGGACTGTGACTGTGGGCCCAATGGCTGGCCTGTGTGGACCTGGCAGCATCTTCATCGGGTCAGTGTGAAAACACGCAGCCAGTAACTTGTTGCAGGGTTACGTAACTAAGTGCCGAGGCTGAGGTTTTAGTCCAACATGTAGCTGAGTTAGTCGCTTACGCTCGTGGGTTGAGGAGCACGCGGGCATGGTACTGCCCACACAGACGGAGGTCTAGACGTGAGCGGGTTTTCAAGCACCTTGGTCACGTGCAAGCAAGTCGGAGGACCTATCACACAATAAGCCCCACACACTTGGAGTAGATCGGTGATGTGGGAACCTTCGCATCATTTGCACAGTGGGAAAATTTGCCGGGAGGAAAGAAATGGAGAATAATTATGTGCATAACAGAATGGAGCCCAGTGTCCATGGGATGGAAGCCTCTCTGACTTGGGTGGCGATTCTATAACATAAGAAGAAGGTGATTTTGAATTCCCTCAGCCTGCATGCCCTCCTTCATGTGGCGTTGTGTGTTTGTGTCTTTGTATGATAGAAGGTCATAGTATCCTGCTTTATTGGCCCGTGTCGTTTTACTCCTAAGTGTGATTTACTGTGGCGTGAACATTTGCAGGTCTGGATCTGAGACTCTGAGAAATGCCTAGGTGCCTCCGTTACGACCCCACTGGCAGCTGAGTTTGAAGCCGCCTTCATGAGCTGTCCGGCCTGTGGGATGGGGGGAACGGGAGGTCCTGGGAGCACTGGGCGGGGGAGGGGCTGTGAGATTGTCTGGGCAGCCTCTCCAACTTGGTAATGGAGGACAAAGAGGTCTTAGGCCATGAAACTTGTCCAAGCTCATACATCAACCAATTTTGTGACTTGAGTGTAGATATAATAACATATTGATGGCAGAAAGTTTTGAGATTGAACTGAAATGAGGTTTCTGGATTACCTGTGGACTTCAATTACCTGCTCTATCTCGCTCTCACTGTGGGACGGGCTCTCTGTGATTCTGTGTAATAACGATTCTTTTTGAGATGGGCTTGACCCAGAGAAAAATGACAGAAACAAGTGGCGCAATAATGAATTTTATGGTTTTTATAGATCAAAATCTAATTTTAGATTTTGGTGTTACTATATAGCAACATGCTATTTCTAGCTCATTAGTATTGCATTTTTGCTCTAGTTTTAAACCTTAGTTTGGGGAAGAAATTTGATAAACTGGAAATTTTAGGCTTGAAAAGAAGAATGTGAATGAGGCAGAAGAGTGGTTTACAACTAGTGACTTCAGTTGCCTGAGGGAGAGATCAGTGATGTAGAAGTAAATTCGGAAGTCATTATTCATGTTACAAAAGTAACTCTTGACTTTACTGAAGGGTGATCTCTCTGTGCTTCCTACTGGGATTCCTCGTGTGTGGGGCACTTTAAGAAGACACAGGAGGTTGGAACCTAACCCCCTCGAGTGCTTACTGTCGTCAGGATGCCTCCCTCATCTCCTGTCGTCCAGCCTCCGGGGAGCTCTCAGTCTCCCTGATGGTCTTGAACGCACTGAATATATGCCTGCCTTGGGGCCTTTGCACTTGTCTCCTTATAGGCCTGGTTTTTTCTCATGTCCCTTGGGCATCTTCTCGCCCTAGAGTGCCTTATCCTACCACCCACTCTCCATTCCGTTGTGTGAGCTTCCTCCTTGCCCTCCTGAGTTCATAGCTCAGAGAAGGGTATCACTCGACCAGCTGCATGAGCCCGAGACCCAGGATGGATCCTTGACAGTTTGGGTCACTGATTTGCCTCCGAGTCCTCTTCACCTCATTCTCAGAGACCTTACGAGGTCTGCCCTCGGCCATGACCTGAACTCTGAACACCCATGCTGGTTGGCTCCTAGTGGCTTTGCCCACTTCTGCTCTGAAAGGCCTTTGAGTCGAGGCAATTTTGTTGTCCCGCATGGCTGCTGCCTATCATTTCTGTAGTGGCAGACCGCTCCTCGGTGCAAATATGCCGCCGGTTGGGTCTCTTCTCACCGCAGAGGAGACCTGAGCTCTCTCTAGTCTTCTGATAATGTCGACTGTCCAGCTGCTGACCCTTTCCTAGACTTTTCTTCAGGCTCCTGCGCCAGGCTTCCTCGGGGACATACCCCCACAAGTGGGGCTGTTGGATCGGGGGCCATCCAGACCGTCGCTGTCACCGAATAATAGCAAATTGCTTTCCGAAGGAGTCGTGTCAGCTTGCGCTCTGTGACACACGGGTCCACATAAACTCTGGGCTTTGGTGTTGTCAGGATTCTTGGTCTTTCTAACATTGTGGGTGTGGCGTGGTCGCTTGTGTGCTCCTGGTTTACACTGAGGTAATCAATCGGTGGTGAGACTGAATGTCTTTCCGTACGTCACGGATTTCCTGTACGTACCTTCTGCAGTTGGTAATGACCTTCCTTCTTCCTTTCCTGCTGACTTGAATGCATTTCACTTCCTTACGTGCCGGCTCTGCTCTCCGCCGCGACGCTGAGTCAGAGTGGTGCCCGTGGCCCGAGCAGTCCCTGGTCTCGAGGGAACGCTGCTTCCGGCGTCTTCCCACCAAGAAGGACGGTCACGGCAGGTGTTTTAGCCACAAGCTTGGCGAGGTTAGAGACGTTTCTTTCTGTTCCTAGCTTGAAGGAGGTTTGGCCACATCTCTGTGGAGACAACCGTGGGATGTTCTGGTGGGGAATCCAGATCGTGGGTTTTTCGCTCTCGCATTTCTGGGAGAACTGAGAGTTGGCCAGGACATGCCATGTTTTCTTATTCACTGTCGGGTCTGGCTACTAATATTTTATTTAGGATTTGGGTTCTGTGTTCACAAATGAGATCGGTCTGGTGTAAATTCGACATCCAGTTTATTGTGGCCTCCTATGATGGGAGCAGCCTCTCTCTTCATCCCCTAGAAGGAGAGAATTGTGTGAGAATGGAACAGTCTGGGTCTTGAGAAGTTTCTAGAACTCACTTGTGAAAACCTCTTGCTTTGTGCTTTCTCTCTGGGAAAATTCTTAACCACTGCTTTGGTTTCTTGAGAAATTCTATCTTTTTTGGAGTTCTCGTAAGTTACAAAGAATTCATCTATTTGTCCAAGTTTTCGAGTTTTGGCATTAAGCTATGTCATTAATTCAATCTGGCATTACGTCTCTTTTTCAGGACGAATATTGCCGAGTTGTGTCTTTGTCTTCTCTACCAGTTCACCCAGAAGTTTGCCTGTTAATTTTTCTAGAGAAACACGTTTTAGCTGTGCTGGTGGTCGTCAGACTTCTGGGGGCTCAAGAGGGAGCACTGAGTTTGGGGCAGAAGCCCCTGAGCAGTTGGGGGATTTATGGGACCTGCTGGGTTTTCGTCTGGAGCAGACGCCTGTGACACTGTCCCTCCTTAAAGGGACGGTAGGAGGCCAAAATGAAAGTGCTTCTGGTCGCTTGGGCGTACATCTGGCCTGTTCAGTGTGTGGTTTGTTGGGACCAAACCACAAGATAACCAAAACCTGAGGTTTCGCAGAAGGAAGCGGGTGCTGCGTGGGCAGTAAGCAACGGACCGTCCTCTGGGTGTGACTCCGTCTGGAAACGGGAGTGGGGTGGGTGGAGTTTATAGTGGCTCCTGTGCGGGGAATGTTCGATGACGTCCGTGAGGGTCCCGGGGAGTATATTGCTGGTTCCCGAGGCTGACCCTGGAGCTGACCACCAGTCTTCCTCACACATATTCCTTTAAGGCAAAGCTTAAATGGGTCACGCGTGCTCACATGGTGTTTTATCCTGTCTTTTCCGTCAATTAAATTAACTTCACTGTTTTCTCTGCCTTTCCTGTGTCCTGTCTGGGTGCTTCCACTACGGCCATGCTGACCACCTGACCTCAGGCCAGCACCAACAGCGTTTTATGAGTCCGCAGCAACGGGGCTACGGGGCGTATGGGTGCACAGTGGCAACATCTGTAACCTGTTAGCGACATAGAGCCCAATTTTCTTTAAAAAGTTTCCTGTCATTGTTTCACTCCGTGAGTTAGAAAGATTTGTAACTCCCAAATAAATCGGAGATCCTGAGTGAAGGGATCGCAGAGAAGAGAGGAGCCCGGGTGTCCTGTAGCCTCCGGGGACGCCCTGGGTCTTCGTGCGGGTTCTGCTGACATTGTAATGTCCTCTCCCCTCAAGGTTCTCCTGTAGCTTGTTACACGATCACTTAGAAGAATTGTTTGCCAGAAAGTCAGTTAGGGGACGGGCAGCTGGATTCTTCTCCCCCTTTCTTGGAGACTTAGGAGTCCTGGCGCAGGGTGTGTCGGCTGTTATTTTGGGTTTGGGATTTCGTTTTGAGCCGTTCTTTATGCCTGGCAGCTTTCAGAATAACAGCCGTAGGCACACACACGTGCTCACACACGCCGACACACGTGCACGCACATGCACACTCATGCGCACACTCACACACGCGCGCACACTCTCATCACTGTGACGCCGCGAGCGCGCGGAACTTGGCGCCGTCCCTCACTGGCCTCGTCCGTCCTTCAGGCGACTGTCCGTCTCCGTCTCTGCCCTCCTTTTCCTCCCTCCGCCGACTGCCGCTGCGGCCGCCCGCGCCAGTGACCGCGCGGGATGGCTGAGCCGTGGGTGATGTTGTTGAGTCTTTGCTTCAAAGAAAATGTGAACTGACGACATAAAGCTAATAATAGAGGCTTGCCTCTCTTAAAAGTAATTATAGATCAGTGAATTACGTGGTGAATCATAAAATAATCATAAAACAATTTACGACAGCGTTCCTTTAAATATTGGTGATAATTGATTATCTAAGACTGCTTTCCCTCATTTCATAACTTGAGCGAAGGCAGGGGGGTGTCCCGAGGGCGGGCACGGGGTTCCGTGGGTGGCTGTTCGCCAAGGGTCCGCCAGGCGCCGTGTCCCGCTCGCTCAGCGGATCTGGACGGTGCTTGTCCACCTTCCGACGCCTGGTGAGCGCCTTTACACGTGGGTGCGCGGGCGGCAGCCTGGGAAACGCGCAGCCCCCGGGTGGACGGTGTCAGAGTCACGGACGCGGGCGAGACGCGCACAGCATGCGGGTTCGAGCCCAGCCCAGCGCGGAGGTGACCCAGGCGCTGGTAGCACTGAAGAACCCAGTGACTTCTGTGGGAAAGTGAGGAGCGAGGCTTTCCGCTCAGGAGTCCGGCATCCCGTGGCTCCGGTGATGCGAGCCTCCCCTCCTCCCCGGCCCTGGGGCCACCCGTCGGCTCTCGCTCTCTGCAGACTTGCTGTTCTGGACGTTTCGTAGAGATGGACTCAGTTCACACATGACCTCTCGTGACCGACCTCTGTCCTCAGGTCCCCTCCGTGTGTTGGCGTTTGAGTACTTTGTTTCCTCTCGTGGCTACTCTAGCGCGTGGAGAGGGCCCATCTGTGTCGTGTCGTCTGTGGAGGGACGTTGGGGCTGTGACCGCCTCCCAGCCACCATGACCGACCGGCGCTGTCCCGGACCGATGAGGACGTTCGCCGGCGATTGCTGCTTCTTGGTCACACTGGGTCATACCGGGAGGTGGACTTGGCGGGTCGTGTGGCAATTCCGTCTCACTGCTTTGGGAGCCAGCAGACCTCTCCTCGGCAGTTGCGCTGTTTCACGTCCTCAGAGCACATGTCCCAGCTTCTCCACATCCCCCCCAGAGGTCACCTGCTTCTCAGGCTGGGCGGTGGGTCGAGGACCTGAGAGCCGGCTTGGGGGGCCCTGGGGTGTCGCCGAGCGTAGAGCCCTGGATGTCTTTCCGCTGGACATTCTGCCATCTCAGGGCAGCCACCCAGTGCCAGCACTGTCTCCCTTCCTTCTGTCCTCTCCGGTCTCAGAGGAAGTTCTTGCGGCCGTCCTCGCTCTTCCTCTACACATCGTGACTTTGGCAAGAATTCGGGGCCGGGTGACACGCGTTCAGCGGGGGGTCCCAGACTGGTTGGTAATTAAGATCAAGGAGCAATGACTGGGAGTCCGCTCTGTGTGTTGATGCGGTGATGTTGCGGGGAGGGGTGTGCAGTGCACTCCGTGGAGAAGCTGGCCCAGTTCCAGCCCAGACTCGCACTGCCCCTGCCCGAGCCGCACCTCTGAGCCTCAGGGAGGCCTGCCTGGCGGAGGCTGCCACAGGACACGGCTCTGGAGATCAGAGATGTGCAGAGCTTGCTGGCAGAGAATGGAAGGAGGGACTCTTGCCGTCGGTAGAAGGGGCCACAGCCCTCCAGCCCGAGGTTCCAGAGCTTTCCGTGGCCCTGTCCGCAGCACTGACCTTACCTGGGTGCACCCCGCTGGTGGGGTCTCTGAGGCAGGGGTCGCATTTATGGAGGGGGGACGCCTTGTTGGGCTCCGGTGTGAGGGCTGTGCGTGGAGCGTTTGGATGAGACAGAAGGGGCGCTCGCGGCGGACAGCTTGGTGTGGACTTGCGGTTCTCCCAGACGCACTGGGAGCCTCGTTCCCTCCGTGCTGCACCTCGCCTGGGCGGGCAGGGCCTCCCCTGATGAGCCGCACAGACCAGGTGTTGGGGCAGGGGAGGGGAGGAGGCTGGGACTCTGCTGCGGAAGTGGGAGCACTGGTACCACTGGCTGTGGCCTGCATGTGGCCCCCAGCCTGTACCAAAGACAAGGGGTGGGCTTGCCGCCCCCGGGCCAGGGCCCAGCACCGCTCCCTCCTGCTCCCCGGCTGTTCTCATGGCCCCCTTAGACCTGTATCCTTTCATGCACTCTGCCCCGTCCCCAGGCTTGCGGCCCAGCCACTGGGACAGGGACATCAGTCGGCTACGAGGGAGATGAGGCTACGTGTGGCACCGAGGGACCCGGAAGGCCCCGCCTACTGAGCTGAGGGGGACTCTGGTCCGGGGAAGGAGGGGACAGGCGTTCCAGCAAGACATGTGATGTACGGAGCTGTGGAAATAGGCGAGAAGGCGTTGCCTCCTGAGAAAATCAAGTTCATCCTCCCCCAAGGGTGTGGCTGGCGATGGCTCAGCTGGAAGGGCAGGGGCCCCGCTTGCCGTCAGAGTCCAGACCACAACCAGTTGCCGACTGAGCACCAGAGAAGATACCAGAGCTGCAGGGCAGACTCTGCAAGGTGGACGCCATTGTAGGAGCGAGAGCGCCGAGGTCTGGATGGTGACAGCGGCTGCCTGACGTCAGAGACTCGGTGGTGGCGGCGGGGGGGCCGGAGCCCAGCATCACGCAGACCTCGGAGCTGGCCCTTTCCCCTGACACCGCGCTGCCCACCTGTGCGCGCTAGTGGCTCTGCTGGGGGCATGCAGCGCGCCCCCCGCGGCTGGGAAGTTGGGGTGCGAGCCGGCCTCGGCGGCTGCCAGACTTCCCGGAGGAGACGTGGCCGGCGCTGGGCACTGCTGGCGCTGGCGTGTGGGTGCGGCGCGGCGATGACCGGGGTGGGCCGAAGGGAGACGGGCCGGGCTCGAGCTCCTGCCCTCGTGTCCCCGCTGCACCCGTGAGGGGGCAGCGTGTCTGCCCGGCACAGTGTTCGCGCGAGCACCGAGCAGAGCCGCTGCGAGGCGCGGTCAGGAAGAATCACTGTCGCTGGATGCGGCGTAGGGCCCTGAGTGTGGAGGTCCGAGCAGGGCGCCATCACCCCGTCGGGAGTGACCGCTAAGCCCGAACATGCCGAGTCTGCAGCAGTCCCCGCGTGGACGGTGTGGAAGGCCACGGCACACGTGCGGGAAGGTGGGAGACGCCGTGGAGGGCTTGTATGGGAGAAACGGACATGGACAGGAGCCCGGGGGCGTGGGATTGGCGGGCGGGGGTGGGGAGGGAGGGAATATTCTGGAAAGGAAGACCGTGGGAGCAGGTATGTGTCGTGAGAATGTTTGTGACGCACCCGAAGCCACGTCTGGGGCCCATGTGACCGCAGGGCTGGGCTTGCGTGGATGATCGTCGGTGAGCGCGGCCCCACACGCGACGATTGTTGAAGACCACTCAGCGGTGGCTGTTGGTAGGAGGACTGCAGTCAGGAGGAAATCAGAAATGAGATAAAACAAGCCAAGCCTTCCCTGCTCAACAGTGGTTTTGTAGATGCCGTGACTCATCGTCACAGTGGGGCCGGCAGGAGGGGCCGGACGGGTGTCCCTGAGGGGGGTGCGTCTGGGGGGCCGCCACGTGGGGCTCGCGCGGGAGGGAGGGCTCTGCCCTCGGGCCCGTTTCCATGTAGACACGGTCAGGAGAGGGTGCTTGTGTTCTGGGAAGTGAAAGTGAACGCAACTCGGGGACCTTCGCGATTTCATTTCCTTTAGTACTTTGAATTTCCAAGTCAGTTTTGGGTCTGGGAGGAGGGGTGCCCTGTGCCCTTACAAACAACGTGGTGAAGAAAGCTTCCGTTTGTTGCGTGAATTTCCAGGAGGAAGAGCTCTCACTTGGAAAATGCTTTTATTACTTAGAAATAGATTATGTGGGAAGAGGGAAGTGGTGAGCGTTGGTGTCAGTAGAACATAACGTGCTGTCTCGAGATCAGGTCATTTCGGCTAAACTCTGGATGATTTTCAAGTTGGTTTCCAGACTGTAGCTGTTTTTAGTGGCACCTTGGGACCAGATGCGATGACAGACGACCGGTGTCTTCATCTCTGGGCTAACAAAGGGGACGGGACAGTGCCTTGACCGAACGCCCTTTCTCTGTGCCGGCACCAGAGGGCGCCATGATGCAGGTTCTTAATGCATTAATTTATTATTTAAAAAATGGAATTTGGAAAAAAAATGGAATTTGGGAATTAGGACTTCTGGTATTCTAGGTTCACTAGATTTCTGTGCAGTGTCAAACTGTGGGGATTCAAAGAGTGTGTTTAGGATATTTTGTCCAGTCTCCGTTCTCATCATTTGTAGTAGAAAGACTCTTTCCTCCCCAGTCTTGATTTTCAAAGGAGGCGGGGGAGAGAACTCCTTACGCACAGGCTGTGGGCGGCGAAATTTTGATGCTTTTGCCCCACCGCCTCTGCATTTCTGTGTTCTGATCCTCCCTTCCACTTGTAGAAAAGTGATTCACTAGAGTAACTTATACTATAATCTTAATGACTATTTTTGCCAGAGGACTAGAGGCACGGGATAGTGTCTGCCGCCCAAGATCGGGCCGCCCGTGGAGTGACAAAGCAGTTTAGCAAATGTGCTTAAGATTTACTTTTACTTCTAACCTCACCAGTATTCTTTTTATCTGGACGGATAACAAAACCATGTGTCATGTCATGTGATAAAATCATTTTGCTCAAGGCAAATTTGGCTTTCCTGGTTTTCTCAAGAATATCCAAGCTAAGAATGGCCACCGTGAGTTTACAATTAGCGAGTGAATATTTCCGAAGCGTTGATCTGAAGTCTGGAGGAGCTGCGTACCAAGTGGAGCAGGAAAAGACGCGTGAATGCCCAGGAACGCTGTAATTGACGTGTTGGACTCTGAAAACACTGTTTATCGTGGTCGCTAATGCGGAGTGATGTGTACCGCGGAGGCTTCAAACGAGCAGAGCGAATTCCGTTGTGGAAATTACAGTTCTATTGTGTGTTCTCGCAGGTTATCCTTTATTTTTACAAAAATACTCTTCTCCCCGAACATCTATTTTGAGATTAAGAAGTGCCTTTTCTGTCTCAGAGAAGACCGCTTCTCAGCCTTCCGATCTTAAGACGGATGGACGAATGCTTTCGACAGCAGCCGCTCGCAGTGTGCAGGGAGGGGCGGCAGAGGGAGGCGAGAGCAGGAGGTGACCCCGTTTCCTCGGCTACCTGCGTGGGGAGAAGTGGATGAGCACCTGCTGCATGTCGGGCTCCGTACCAGGCAGTGGCCGCGCGGGGGTCAGGTCTGAGTGAGGAGAGATGAATTTGTCCAGACGATGTTGAACAGCTGCCTCGGGGGGCAGCATGGACAGAGGGTGGGTCAGACTCGAGAGAGCTCCTGGACGTGGAATCTGGAAAGTGGGGAGCAGGGGTGGGGAGGGCGTGGAACAGTCCGTGGGCTTCTCCCTCCCCATGGAGAAAAGGTCCAGTCAAGCATGCGTGGACAGAGCCTGTCTTGGGGTCATTGTGATTCTTTTGGTACCACTGGCCGTGGGGAGATGTTTCCAAGCTGCCCTGCACCCGCATCTCCCCGTTCCTCAATTAGGTAAGGG
Organism: Mellivora capensis; assembly: GCA_004024625.1. Classification (NCBI taxonomy): domain Eukaryota; kingdom Metazoa; phylum Chordata; class Mammalia; order Carnivora; family Mustelidae; genus Mellivora; species Mellivora capensis. Next base: position 28,286 of record PISX010020023.1, read on the forward strand.
TAAGGTTACTAGGAATAATTTTTAAAATTGTAGACAAGCAACCACTGGACTTGATAGTCAAGACGGATTCGGAAACAATGGTGTTGGGTTTCCACGAGGGGGATATTATGGAAGCTTTTGTGTTTATTATGTTCCGGTGAAGGCTGTGTCTTCGGCACGACAAATCCTTAATGCAGCAGTGTCCGGGGCACCTTCTCCCCCCGGTTGCAGGCGAGAAGGGGAGCAAGTTCCGTGCTAGATTGACGTTTACTGACTCCGTCATTCGAGTGCTGCTTGCGCGTGTGCTGTGTTTGTGCCAGGCCACGGCTGGCACTCTGTGCAGTAATCCCTGCCCGAAAGAGTCTCGCCGGGCTGGGCTGCCTGCTGGCTCTGCGACCCTGGGCGTTCCCTCTCCCTTCATGATGCCTGTGCAGATAAGATACAGGAAGAACTCGGAGTCTTTCCTAATTCACATTAGTTCCCTTTGTCCATACGCAGGTAACAGACTAGGACCTGGAACAAAGGACAGATTCAGATGGCAGAGGCCTAGGCTCGTTCCCCACCTGTCAGAGTAGAGCAGAGCAGCTTCAGGAGCGGGAGGCCCGGGCTTCAGCTTCTTGTCTGCGTCACTCATTCCGGCAGGCCTTCTAGGGCACGGGCTTCGGTTTGTGAAGCCTCTGGCGGGGAGAGGTGAATGGCTTGTCCCCAGGCCTGGGAGACGGGAAATGATGACTGATGCGGACGAGGGCTGACGTCTTCTCTGTGAAGCGCTGCGGGAAAGCAGGGAAGGAAGGACGGCTCCATGTCTCGAAGGAGGGACGTGCGCATCTTCTGTTTACGGTGTTCTCATGGGCATTTTCTCAAGTCTGCAGGGAGAGCGGCAGAGGGGCACGGCTGCTCGCACCAGTCACTCCTCCGCACTCACCTGTCCCACCCGCTCACTCTGTCGCTCATCACTGAATTCAGGTGTTGAGCATGATTCCCCGAGAAATGTGTTCTGAAGACTCGTGGTCCTGTCACCCCCAGGGTGACCCAGGTTGCGGACTCTGATTCAAGGGCTGTGGGATCTTGTCTCCTGTCCACAGCCACCAGGAAACTGTAGGGAACAGAAGAGATGGGGGCATTCACTGGCCTTCTGGAAGGTGAGAGTAGGACAAGTATGCAGGCTGTGCGTGGCCGGAGTGGCTGGGAGCTGCGGGGACGCGGGTGGCGGTGGGAGAGCTCGGCTCCCTGTTGACCTGCCTGTGGCCGCTCCGTGGGGTGTGACACGGCCACACGGAGGACGCCGTGTTAGAGGGTCCCCTCACGGCAAGAACGGCACTCAGAACCCCGGGGCCCTTTCACTCCGGATGGCTTCCCACCCTCACACACTCACAGGCATCCACACTGTGCCCTTTGGGGTGAGAAGGTGGCCGGCCGTGGTGACCGAGGACATTGTCCTCGCCATCCCAGAGGGTTTCATCTTTTCTGCAGAGCAGAGCCTTTTGGTTCCTTGGTGTTTCGGACGGTGGTTGACCCGACTCCCCGGCAGGTGTGACTGCATCGTGCGCACAGCCGTCCGGTGGGGGGGGGGGGCTCGTGATGCAGAGTGCCCCCCTCCCCCCGGGGTACAGCTTGCGCCCCGGTCCCTCCACGGCCGGCCGGAATGCTCCGTCCGTCCTCATCAGAGCTCGACCCACCTTCCGGGGCAGGGCGTTGTCTTTCATCTTTGTCTGCTTTGTGGGCTGGAAGGGGCGGTGGGACCCGTGGACTGTCGCCGAGCCCGCAGCCCTTGTGTTCTGCTGTCAGTGACGCCGGCCTCCCCAGCCTCCTGCCACTTGAGGAATTCCAACCATTCCAGGCAGGAAAACCCACTTCAACTCCTGAGCTACAAACAACAAAGACACACAAAAGCTGCCCTTGGAACGTAGAGCAGGGAAGGTATTTGCTCGATGCCCTTCTTTCCCCTGCCCCCAAGGGTACGAACTGGTCCTCTTCATGACGAGTTTGCGGGAGGGACTTAGAGGCTGGTCTGCTCACCGGTCATCGGGCAGGACGTGGATGTGTCGCCATCGCAGACGTCCAGCGGAAGAGAAACCGCCGTCGGTCTTTGTAGCTGGAGACTCAGTCCGATCGTGGGTCTCTTCCCACACGGGGTAGATGACCCAGTCGCAGCTCTTGTCTCAGAGACGCGGTGGGATGATAAAACGCAGCCACCGCTAATTATGTCGTGGGCTGAAGCTGAGTTTACCATTAATTGGATCTAGGCCCTCTGACCTTTCCACAGGAAGCAAACTAAAGGTATAATAATTTTTATAAAGATGAGCTTTCCATATTTCCAGTAATTTTTTTTAAAGCATGGAAATAATTTCTGGACCGTGAAAGAACTCTGACTCTCTTGTTCTTGAGATAAATAAAGCTTTGATTTTCAAGGCTGTCCCGTTGGCCCTCTGTCTCCCTCCGTGTCCACAGCCCACCCCGCAGCCCAGCTGAGGACAACACAGGGAAGTGACTCAGAGGGCTCCCATTCAGGAAGAAAAACCGAATGCAATCAAATGTATGTTTCTACCAATATGGTTTTTTTAAATGCACCGATTCAGACTCTTCCTCCAAAATAACAAGCCAAGTAAGAGCCAAACTAATATTTGACAAACTTAAGTGTGTATAAGCAGTGGTGGGTTTTTTTTCCCCCCTTTGGGACTAAATCCTTTAAAATTGGCAAAACCCTCAAACTACGATACGGAAAGCAGGCTGAGGCACTGAGAGCTCCGGAGTGGACCTGCGAGGCCACACGGCCGGGCTCGAGCCAGGGGAGGGCTGCGTGGGTCCAGACTTACTTGTTGCGGATTCCAGCCCGTTTCTTTATCGGTCTCTCTGTTTTTGAGTTCTCCCTGTTTTCACGGTGTTTGCTCTACACACCGGCCGAGCTGCGATGCTCACTAGCTCTGGTCAGCACCGTTTCTGTCGTTCCCCAAGTGACATTTGTATGTCGCTCGACAGAACCCGGTAAATCCCAGGGTTGATCCCCACCTGCCATCACGTGATAGGAAGACTGGCAAAGCTTTTCTAAGCTGAAGCACAAGACGGTCAGACCCCAGGGGAGTAAGAAGTGCTTGGGAAGGAGGGGCTGATGGTGAAGCCCGAGGGTGTGAGGGAATATGAGTGTGTGTATTTGCGGCTGAGATTTGTGGCCCTGCTAGCCCGCCGTCCGTGGTGTCTGATGTTCCCCAGGCCCCGGCCACTCAAAGGACCCCAACTGTCCCAGGTTGGGACGTGCAGAGAGCAGATGCTTTGAAGGCACCGTAGACGCCGTCCCCCAGGACACGAAATGGGAACAACTTCACAAAGCTGATGGGGTGACTTGTGCACTTACCTTTAGTGTCTATAAGTTTAAATGAAATAACCAAGCCATTTGACCTGTAGATGCGGACTCTCTGCCTTGAGATAAGGCTGTAGAATTTCTCACTTAGGACCATTGCATGGAAACTTAGAGCTAATCATTTTGTTTTGCAACTAAACGATATACAAAAAGCCCGAGTCTGTGTGCATACACTTACACACACATATTTTTATGAAATAATTTCAAAGACACAAGTGCACCTCTTTATATCCCTTACGTGTGCAGCCGTGGAAAGATAATTAACAACATGTATGCAGCATTTTGTAAGTAAAGACACGAGATAAGCAGTTAGCCGTACTTCTACTGACCTGTCGAAGGTTGTTCGTAAGGGAGGCCAGCAAGATGCGAACTGCACGGCTGAATGCGTAATTTGAAGTAAAGAGGTGTGGTCCTCGAGGGAAGTTATTAACGATGTGACAAAAATCTTGAAAAACACTCATTTCAATGGGTAACTCTAGTCAAAGCTTTGTGCTAACAAGCCAGCCTCCAAGACGCGGCTTTGGGGAACATAACACCACGCTTGTGGGTGTTCGTCCCAAGAATACAAAATAGGAAAAGCAGTCACTGCGGATCTCCTCCTCGGGGCTAGACCTCTCTCATGACGGTGTTTTCCCCGGCTCGTGGATTTCCTTTCTGGGCTGGGACTTTCTTCTCCTACTTCTGCATCTCATCGGCACACACAAGGATCGTGCTAATGAATTAATCCAAAGCTACCACCCGGGAGCACAGGTGGCTGGAGAAATGCGGGGTCAGATGCAGGAGCCCTGCTGAAAACCGGGGCTGAGTCTGGGAAACCGACCTGAGGCCACGGATGAGGGGGCTGGGCTGGAGGCGCGCGGGGCAAACAAGAACTTACTCCAGAGACACCAGTTTCCTCCGCAGGAGGCTCCTCCATCCTCCCCAAGTAAATACACTCTGGGCAGACGACCGGCAACCCCGCCCAGGCAGACAGACAGCCTCCCCCCGGGGCTGAGGTTGAGCTCCGTCTGGAGTCACGAGGACCCTCTCGTGCCCTGGCCGACGTGGGGACTGGGAGCCGCGGTCCGCCTCGGGCCTCAGAGTTGACCTCGGGGAGGAGAGCCCTGGTTCTTCCCTCGGTCCCTGCGGTATCTCTGGGCTGGTGGGACCAAGGCGTCCGCCCAGAGTGGACATCCTTATGTTCTCACCCAATCAGGTTGTGCAGGCAATAGGACCTTTGCTCCCTTTGAAAGCCATTTGAGAAAAATGTCTTTTCTTGAGGATTTGGCAGGAAGTGCTCTCCTGCAGCTTTCAGTTTCCTGTGTAGCAAGTCTGCACGGCGCGGGAGCCGTTAGAAGGACCACCCGCCTCACCTGCTCTGCCCCCGGGGTTGACTTCGGATGCCCGGACACGTACCTGTGCTCCTAAGAGCTAGCCCGCTGGCATTGCCTTCCCCACTAGCTTAGAATGAGGCCCAAGGAAGCGAAATATCCAGAAACACTCCCTTGGGGCAAAAAGGCAGTGTTCTTCTGTATTTTTGGCAAGCCGGGGTACTCCCTGAGGCTACGGAGTGTTCCCCTGTCGTCCGTGTGCCGCTGTGTCTGTCCCACCTGCCGTGTGCCGACGGCCCCCGGACCGCAGACGACAGCGCCCGCTCCAGCGGCTGCGCTGCGGCCTGAGACGGTCCACGCCAGGAAAACAACAGCCTCGCGTGGCAGGGAGATAACCGCAGCTTATTCCGATGAAAAGGAAACGAGGTATTTTAAGTGGCTGGTGGGCGAGGGGACTCTGGTCCGGCGGTGACATCTGACCGGCGGGTCGTCGCCTGTGCTGACAGCCGAGGTTTAGGAGAAAATGCTGCTGGAGGAAGAATCCCATTCTCTGCCCGAACACCCAGCTGTTTGTTTGAATATTATGGGCCTTTTCAAGAGGGGTTTTCCGTTGTGTGCAGAGCTGCCGAAACACGGCCCTTCCGTTCTGCTGTGCTATAAGGTGGGCGTTTCTGGCAAAACCCTGAGCAATCTCATGGACCAGCAGAGCACAGCACGGGAATGTCGACTCATTCCTCAGCAGTGGCGAGGAAAAGACTCAGACCTGGAAGAACTGTTGCGTCTGTCCCTGCTCCCTGCTCTGTCTTTGCACCTGTGCCTTTCCTGTCCATGCTCCCTCCAGCTGCTCCCTCCTCCCGTCCACCTCTCCCATGTTCCCTGGGAAAGCCACTGCTTCCTAGAGCCGGAGTCTGCCTGTACGGGTCTCCTGCACGCACAAGGGTTTGGGTCTGAAGAGGAAGGACTCGTGCCAGGGAGCTCTAACTTGGTGGCTCGCTCGTGTGGCCCCAGCCGGGGGAGTGAGCGCACGGCCAGTGCCTGTGGTCACCTGACGTGTGCACGTGTGCACGTGTGCACGTGGGACTCCCTCTTGTGCCGCAGACCTTGACATTCACCTCTCGGGAAGGGCGCTCCCCACACCCCCGCAGTGTCGGGTGCACTCTCCACGGGGCTGGCCCCTGCCCACGCATTTATTCTCAAAGTTCTAGTTCGGGGCCTTTGGCTTTTCTTAACTAAGCTGAAGGCATTCCGTCAGCTGGAAGAAAAGTCTGAAAACTCAACGGGGCAGAATTCTCCATAGAGTTTCATGACGTTCCAAGTCCTCGAGGGTGGAGAACAGTTATGCACCTTCCTCCGTCCCCAGACCCCATGCGCTGCCGCCTCCACGGTGGGCACCGTTGGGGTGTTTCCTGGCAGAGCAATGGGGCCCCCACCTCTCAGCTCGGAGCCGACAGGGGAAGGGCCTCTGTGGTTCCTGGGACAGGCTGCAATTCAGTAAGGATGTCCTCGAAGGTCCTCCAGTCTGCTGGGAACTACACTCCGGCAGTAACCTGCCGGGGACCAGACTGCAGGCGGGAAGTCAGCCTGGGAAGGCGAGCAGAGTTCTCCAAGTTTTACTGAGTAACCTCGCTGTACAAAGCTATTTTTTCCCCTAGGTGAGAAACAAAACCAGAATTCTAACTCCACGTTAACCCTGAGCAAACAGTGGTGAACACAGTGGATTATGCGGCTGTAACTGGAGATTGGCCCAACCCTGAGCAAACGTGGGGCCCGCACGTTGGGCTTTGATGCCGGCTCCTCCTGCGGCCCCGCCCGCCCTGTCCTCGCCCTCGCAGTCATCTGCCGGGACTTCAAAGCGGCCCGGATGGCGGCACAGCCTGGCCTGGACCCCCAGATGCGGGCGGAGCTTTGCAAGGAGCCCTCCCGCCCAGCTCCAGCCGGAGCGGCAATTTGTTCTTACTGCTGTCGACTTTGAACTCGGTATCTCAGATTTCTCTCTGTGTCACTGGCTTTGAACTCCCATCCTTCAGTGCCTGAATTCTCTCTTTACGACTGTGCCCTGATACCTGCCAGGGGGCCTCGCGAATTCCGACCCCTCACCTGCCTGGACCTAGTCCGTACCTGCTGCTGGAAGCCTCACCTGTCCCAGCTGTACTAGAGAAAGACCTCGGGCCTGGGATGTGTTGGGGACACTTGCTGGCAGTCTTCCCGTCAGAAGCAAAGATGGAGCAGCCAGGGCCAGTGTCAGTGGCCAAGGACAGATCTCGGCCCCTCCCTCCTGCCCCCAAGCCCTCGGCCCCCCTCTGCCCCCCACTGCTTCTCTGTTTCTGTCTCTCCCAGACCCTGTCCTGTCGTTGTGGCCGACAGTTCGGTGCTGGCTAGTTAGGGCCTGGCCCCCGCCTCCCCAGCACGAACACTTCCTGAGCAGCAAACGTACCTTCAGGAGCTCGTCCACCCCACCGGCCTCCTCCACAGCAGCTCAAGGACAGGGACTATGTGGGGGCTTTCTGTCTTTTCCTGACCTCAGGCCCACAGATTGTGCCCATGGCTCCTGGATGACTTGTGAAACCAGGTTTGAATACAAGGAGAGGTCTGCAAACACAGACTGAGCTTCTGTCACCAAAATGAGAAAAATAAACAGAGTTGCCACCTGTAAATGGAACCAGAGCATCTAGATTTGTTTTTCCTGCTCACCCCAAAAATTTTATTTGAAAGTCAAGATGTAAACACCATCATGGAATTCTTGAGTGAGTTCTGGTCCTACCTCTGATTTTATTTATTTCACTATTTGTTTTTTATTTTTATTTTTATTTTCTACCTCTGATTTTTTTTAATTTCTTTTCAGCATAACAGAATTCATAGTTTTGCACCACACCCAGTGCTCCATGCAATACGTGCCCTCCACAATACCCACCACCTGGCTCCCCCAACCTCCCACCCCCCGCCCCTTCAAAACCCTCAGATTGTTTTTCAGAGTCCATAGTCTCTCATGGTTCATCTCCCCTTCCAATTTCCCTCAGCTCCTTTCTCCTCTCCATCTCCCCATGTCCTCCATATTATTTGTTATGCTCCACAAATAAGTGAAACCATATGATAATTGACTCTCTCTGCTTGACTTATTTCACTCAGCATAATCTCTTCCAGCCCCGTCCATGTTGCTACAAAAGTTGGGTATTCATCCTTTCTGATGGAGGCATAATACTCCATAGTGTATATGGACCACATCTTCCTTATCCATTCGTCCGTAGAAGGGCATCTTGGTTCTTTCCACAGTTTGGCGACCGTGGCCATTGCTGCTATAAACATTGGGGTATAGATGGCCCTTCTTTTCACCACATCTGTATCTTTGGGGTAAAAACCCAGTAGCGCAATTGCAGGGTCATAGGGAAGCTCTATTTTTAATTTCTTGAGGAATCTCCACACTGTTCTCCAGAGTGGCTGCACCAACTTGCATTCCCACCAACAGTGTAAGAGGGTTCCCCTTTCTCCACATCCTCTCCAACACACGTTGTTTCCTGTCTTGCTAATTTTGGCCATTCTAACTGGTATAAGGTGGTATCTCAATGTGGTTTTAATTTGAATCTCCCTAATGGCTAGTGATGATGAACATTTTTTCATGCGTCTGATAGCCATTTGTATGTCTTCATTGGAGAAGTGTCTGTTCATGTCTTCTGCCCATTTTTTGACATGATTATCTGTTTTGCGTGTGTTGAGTTTGAGAAGTTCTTTATAGATCCTGGATATCAACCTTTTGTCTGTACTGTCATTTGCAAATATCTTCTCCCATTCCGTGGGTTGCCTCTTTGTTTTGTTGACTGTTTCCTTTGCTGTGCAGAAGCTTTTGATCTTGATGAAGTCCCAAAAATTCATTTTCGCTTTTGTTTCC
>PISX010020024.1:0-36686 GCA_004024625.1 Mellivora capensis
AAAAGGAAAAAAAAACAACTAAAAAAATTTTTAAATCAAAGTTATACATGGAAATACTGTTATTAACAGCAAAAGACTAAAAACAAGCCCAGTGTCTATTTTACAGGGACTGGCTGAATAAGCTGTGGCAAATCCATTCAGTAGTACACAATGTAACTGTACTTAAGAATAATGAGGACCAGGACGCCTGGGTGGCTCAGTTGGTTGGACGACTGCCTTCGGCTCAGGTCATGATCCCGGAGACCCGGGATCGAGTCCCACATCAGGCTCCCAGCTCCACGGGGAGTCTGCTTCTCCCTCTGACCTTCTCCCCGCTCATGCTCTCTCACTGCCTCTCTCTCAAATAAATAAATAAAAATCTTTAAAAAAAAAAAAAAAGAATAATGAGGACCCACGAGAAATGGATGCAAGTATCCAAAGACTGGACGTGAAGTTTATAGGCAATTTTTACTTACACAGTTAAAAGCTGTAAATGATCCAAATGTCCATTAATAAACAAATTAGGATAAATTCATATCACAGAATACTACTCAGCCCCTCTCCCTCAAAAAACTACTGATACATGCAACATGGGCTATTCTCAAAAACGTGATGTTGAACGAAAGAATCCAGACACAAAAAGTAATGAGGCTCTGAAGAGTCCATTAATACAAAGTTTAAGAAAAGACATCTAATCTCTGCAGAAAGAAATCAGAATAGTGGTTACCAAAGGGAAATGGGAACGAGGTGGAAGAGAATATGAAGGAACTTTCTGGAATGATGGAAATGTTCTGATTAAGTATCAAAACTTAGTAAGTTCCCTGGGGCGCCTGGGTGGCTCCATCCGTTAAGCGTCTGCCTTCAGTTTAGGTCATGGTCCAAGGGTCCTGGGATTGGGTTCCATGTGGGGCTCCTTGCTCAGCGGGGAGCCTGTTTCTCTCTCTCTCTCTCTCTCTCTCTCTCTCTCTGACAAATAAAGAAAATCTTTCAAAATAAAGCATCTTCCCCTTTATTTTATTTATTTTCAGTGTTCCAGAATTCATGGTTTATGTACCACATCCAGTGGCATCTTCCCCTTTAAAAAAAATTATTAAAAAAGCTAATCCTTGTAACACTTGCCATATATGTATGCATATATATGTATATATACACTTCTACTTTTATCAGTCCTTCATCTCTACCTCTCTGAATTTTCGGAAAATTATTTTATACACACTGGCAGCAGTGTACAATGAAATGCTTCATGTTAAAAAAAAAAAATTTAAATATACTTGTATACCGGAGCGCCTGGGTGGCTCAGTGGGTTAAAGCCTCTGCCTTCAGCTCGGGTCATGATCCCAGGGTCCTGGGATCCAGCCCCGCGCGTCGGGCTCTCTGCTCGGGGGGAGCCTGCTTTCCCCTCTCTCTCTGCCCACCTGCCTCTCTACTTGTCAAATAAATAAAATCTTAAAAAAAAAAAAAAAAATATATATATATATATATATATACTTGTATACCAAACAACAATCATGCTCATTGTGCTCCTAGGTATGTATCCAAAGGGATGGAAAACGTCCACACAAAGCCTTTCCACAAATATTTACAAAGCAGCTCTACACTTCATTGCCAAAACTCTGAAGTAACTAAGAAATCCTTAAGTAGGGGTTAAAGAACAGATAAACTATAATACAGCCAATGAAATACTATATGGCACTAAAAAGAAATGAGCTACCAAGCCATGAAAAAAAATTAACTGAATACTATTAATTCAAAGCAATCAGTATGAAACGATTATGTACTATTTCTAACTATATTACATTTTGGAAAAAGCAAAACAACGGAGAGAGTAAAAAGTATAGTTGGAGGACATCAGGAAGGATGAACAGGCAGGGCAGAGGACTTTTAACCAGTGAAATTATTCCATATGATACTCTAATAGTGGATGTATGTCTTTATCCATTTGCCCAAACCCACAGAACATACACACCACCAAAAAGAAAACCCGGATGTAAACTACAGACACTGTGAAAGCTACCAGAAAGGAAAGGGGTGGGGAGATGGGTTAAATAGGTAATGGGGATTAAGGAGTGCATTTATTTCACTATACTGGGCACCTGAAACTATTATTACACTGTATGTTAACTAACTGGAATTTAAATAAAACAAACAAATCCAGCAGGAAAGAATGGAAGAGTACCAAATGCCACTTTTCCCCCACTATTAAAAAACAAAACAACTGGGGCATCGGGCTGGTCAGTGGGTAGGCCATGTGACTTCTGATCTTGGGGTTGTGCGTTTGAGCCCCATACAGGGCTGGGAGATTACTTTAAATAAACAAATAATTAAAGTGTTGGGAGGGAAAAACCACCAACCTAAAATTAAAAAAAAACAAACCAAACCGTAGACATTGGGTGACAATGAGGTGTGAAGGGAGCTCCACTGACTTAACTAGTGTAACTCTCCGGGGGTGCCTTCATGACTCAGTCCACTGAGTGTCCAACTCTTGATTTTGGCTCTGGTCATAACCTCAGCAGGGAGCCTGCTTAGATTCCCTCCCCCTCTGCTGCACCCCTAACACTATTCCGGTGGGCTGGCTCTCTCCCTCCCTCTCTAAATAGATCTTAAAAAACAAACAAAAAACAAACGTAACCCTCTGGTGGGGTACACTGATCATGGGAGAGCAGGCATGTGTTGGGGCAGGAGGTACGTGGGAAATCTCTATACTTATACTCAATGTTGCTGTGACCCTAAAACTTCTCTAAGAAATAAAATCTTGGAGGCATCTGGCTGGCTCAGTCAGTAGAACATGTGACTGTTGATCCTGGGGTGGGGAGTTCAAGCCCCACATCAGGCACAGAGCCTACTTAAAAACAAAACAAAACAACCAGACACCCCTAAATACAAAATACAAAAATAAAGTATACTGAAAAAATCTGAATGAACGGGAACATTTCAATGTACATACTTTTACCTCAATTGTTTAAAGCTTTTGACTTCTTAAAAAACAAACCAATTACGACGCTTTTAACTACTGGTGTAAAAATGTCTATAGGTATAGAACAGTGTATGCAGCATGCTACCTTGTGTAGGAAAGGGCAGGAGTAAGAAAATGTTTGCTTTTATGTACACAAAGAAACACTGAAATAATCTGATGGGATGATGGGAGCTGTGGGAATATACATTCTCAATGTACACAAAACCATTTTCCTAACAAAATATATACAAATAAAAATGTAAATCATTTTCCTATTTAAATTAGATGACTCTCAACTAATCACATAAAATTATTTTACTTTACATTTTTATTGCAAAGGAAACTTTTGGGTGGCTCAGTTGTTTAAGCGACTGCCTTTGGCCCAGGTCAGGATCCTTGAGTTCTGGGATCAAGCCCGAGTCGGGCTCCCAGCTCCATGGGGAGTCTGCTTCTCCCTCTGACCTTCTCTCCTCCTCTCCTCTCATGTTCTCTCTCACTCACCCTCTCTCAAATAAATAAAGAAAATCTTTAAAAAAGAAAAAAAAAGAAGAAAAGGAAACTTTTTACTTAAGTTACTAAAGCACCTATTTTCTTGATGCAGTGAAAATAAAAGAAAAACAAGATAATCTGAAATCTAGGTTCTAATGACTGAAATATATTCATGTTTTTGTTCATGGCACTGTACCAAACTCTCAGGTATTAGACAGGCAAGATATAAGCACAAAAGAGCCACTGAAGTCTTAAGCAAAAAAAAGTTTGAGCAGCAACTGACAAAGGCAACACAATTCAACACCAACCTTATGTTAAACATCATGGATGGAAGTCGTCCTAAAGTGTTGACAATCCTTTTAAATAGTTTATTGGATATATAAAAAATTTAAATATATATTTTTTAAGTTTCAGCATCCAATCAACCTTTGAGGCTCTGCCAACTACCAAAAGCAGAAACATCTTCCTTTTTCCAAACCTCAAAAAGTTATGCCCCATTAAATTGAGATTCAGAAACTGCAATGTATAAAAATGATCAACATACCCAAAAGTCTTGTAATTAGCATATTAAATCAGTTGGCCTGAAATTCAAATTTCTATTAGAGAAAGGTAGATTAGCCAAGCAAAAGAGATTCAAGAAGTGAGCCAACTCAGAAATACTATGAATCTAGTTTCTAATAGGATATTCCCCAAACTGGTATTCAAAGAAGAACACTGGGAGGTAGAAGAGAGGTGCTAACTGGCAAGTCAAAAGTCTTTTCCTATGTGGATAGGCTTATTTAACCATGAAAATTTGGAAATTTGGGGTGCCTGGGTGGCTCAGTGGGTTAAGCCACTGCCTTTGGCTCAGGTCATGATCTCGGGGTCCTGGGATTAAGCCCTGCATCGGGCTCTCTGCTCAGCGGGGAGCCTGCTTCACCCTCTCTCTGTGCCTGCCTCTCTGCCTAATTACGATCTCTCTCTGTCAAATAAATAAATTCTTAAAAAAAAAATTGGAGGGACGCCTGGGTGGCTCAATTGGTTAAGCGGCTGCCTTCGGCTCAGGTCATGATCCCAGCATCCTGGGATCGAGTCCCACATCAGGCTCCTTGCTCTGCAGGAAGCCTGCTTCTCCCTCTTAATCTACCTGCCACTCTGTCTGCCTGTGCTCACTCTCTCTGACAAATAAATGAATAAAATCTTAAAAAAAAAAAAAAAAAAAAAAAAAGGAAATTTTTTGCCCCCTTCTACAGTGGAACTTAGTTCTCCGAAGAGGAATATTTGAAGCATTTCTCAGGCTTTATACAATTTGGGGAATAATGGGTTCACATTTGAAAAAATAATACCTTCCGGGACGCCTGGGTGGCTCAGTTGGTTAAGCCACTGCCTTTGGCTCAGGTCATGATCCCAGCGTCCTGGGATCGAGTCCCACATCGGGCTCCTTGCTCAGCAGGAGCCTGCTTCTCCGTCTGCCTCTGCCTGCCACTCTGTCTGCCTGTGCTCACTCTGACAAATAAATAAATAAAATCTAAAAAAAAAAAAAAAAAAAAAAAAAAAAAAAAAAAAAAAAAAAAAAAAAAAAAAAAAAAAAAATAATACCTTCCAATTTCACTAATAATCAAAAGATACCATTTTGATATCAAAAGATATTGAAAAAATTGAAAAAGATATCGAAAAAAAATTTTTTTAAGACTATTTATTTGAGGGGCACCTGGGTGGCTCCATGGGTTAAAGCCTCTGCCTTCGGCTCAGGTTATGATCCCAGTCTGCTCAGCAGGGAGCCTGCCTCCCTTCCTCTCTCTCTGCCTGCCTCTCTGCCTACTTGTGATCTCTGTCAAATAAATAAATAAAATCTTAAAAAAAAAAAACTATTTATTTGAGAGAGAGGGTGAGGCAACACAAACAAGGAAATGACAGAGGGAGAGGGAGAAAAACCTGCACAGGGCTCCATCCCAGGACTCTGGGATTATGACCCAAGCCGAAGGCAGACACTGAACCTACTGAGCCACCCAGGTGCCCCAAAACTCACAAAAGTCTTTAAAATTTCATACTCAATAGCAAGGGCACAGAGTGACAGGGATGTTCAGGTACTGCACACAGATGGGGGAAGCAAATATCAAAAACCTTAAGAATGTTCATCTAACTTTTGGGGAGCCTGGGTGAATCAGTCAGTTGAGTGTCCAACTCCTATTTTCAGACCAGGTCCTAGTATCTCAGGGTTGTGGGACTGAGGCCCACATGAGGCTCTGAGCTCCGCAGGGAGTTTGTTTCACATTCTCTCCCCCTCCCACTCATGCATGCTTGCTCTCAAATAAATAAAATCTCAAAAAAAAAAGGGGGGGGAGAATGTTCATGTAACTTTTACAATCTTTATTTTAAGAAAATAAACAAAGCAGACACTTACAAGGATCCTCAGAAAGAGCTAACAAAAAAGAGCTTAACAAAAGAAGGGGGGAGAGAAAAAGGGGGGCAGGCAAATGATCAATAGGAAAATGGCTAAATTTTGGGCCATGTAAAATGAAATATATGCAATGACTAGAAATTATACTTTTATAAACTCTGTAATACCCTGGGAACACATTCTTAGTATTAAGTTACAAAGTACCTTTTCAAAATATGCATAACAATATGGCATTGTTTTTACATATATGCAGGAAAATCAAAAGGAATTTTATGAAAATATTACAATCTTGTTCTCTGGGTGGTAGCTTTTATTTGAGATGAGTTCAAGTCAGCAGTGAGCTCAAACTCCTTAGAAGCCCAATGCAACTATATTTCATTTTAGCTTATCTGTACTTCTCAAATTGAAGTGCACATCAGTGAACATATAATAAAGCCACAAGAAAAGCACCCTGTGCCATCCTTGACTCTAAATTTCAATTAGTTTTACCAAAAAAAGTTAAAGGAATTTTTGTAATATTACACAGAAAACAAAAGAATTTTAGATCAAATGAGTTTTTTCTTCTATTCCATTTCTTTGTAAGACTGACCCAAATATAATAACTTTTTCATAATAATTAGATCATTACCTTGGAAGCTAACAGAAATATATGAAATACAGAGAATTCTCAAAAGTCTCATTTGGTTAATTTTTTTTTTTTTTTTCCCTGTGTATGTCCTCCCTTTCCCTTGGAATCACTACTTTTTCTATCATCAATTACCACTAGGAGTCATTCAACACTCATCTTACACTGCTAAGGTCACAGTTAACAAGAAACCCTTAAATTCTTCCAGGACCTTACTTCCCAAATGACAAGAATAAAATTAGTCAATTCCAAGTGGACTGTCGATCTCCTTCTGAAAGTCAATACAATACAGCTTTGCAGAGGATAATAGAGGGTATCTTTAGGACCTGGGGGAAGGTGACGATTTCTTAAACAGAATACATGCAAAAAGCAACAACAATAAAGAAAATATTGCTAAATTGGACTATATGGAAATTAATACTCCTGTTCATCAAAAGATGCTGTTAAGAGAATAAGGCAGGGCTCCTGGTTGATTCAGTCAGTGGAGCAAGACTTATTTATTTATTTATTTATTTATTTGTCAGAGAGAGAGAGAGAGAGAGAACACAAGCAGGCAGAGCAACAGGCAGAGGCAGAGAGAGGAGCAGGCTCCCCGCTGAGCAAGGAGCCGGATGTGGGACTGGATCCCAGGACCCTGGGATCATGACCTGAGCTAAAGGCAGCAGCTTAACCAACTGAGCCACCCAGGTGTCCCTGGAGCAAGACTTTTGATCAGGTTTCTAAGTTGAGCTCTATGTTGGGTGTAGAGATTACTTAAAAATCTTTAAAAAATAAATTTAAGGGGCGCCTGGGTGACCCAGTGGGTTGAAGCCTCTGCCTTCGGCTCAGGTCATGATCCCGGGGTCCTAGGATAGAGCCCTGCATAGGGCTGTCTGCTCAGCAGGGAGCCTGCCTCCCTCTCTCCGCCTGCCTCTGCCTACTTGTGATCTCTGTCAAATAAATAAATAAAATCTTTAAAAAATAAAATTTTTTTTGAAATTTCAACAAGGCTTAAAAAATTAAACAAGCACCCCACTGTAGGATATATAAATAGTAGAATATGAAAAGGTCAATTTCATTGGTCATTTGAGAAATACGAATTAAACCATAAGGAGGTAACCATGACACATCCATCATAATGGCTAAAATTAAACAGATTATGGTGAGGATATGTAGAAAATGAACTCTCTCACACAGTGCTCAGAAGAGTATGTGATATAATCATTTTGGAAAACAGTCTGTATCTAATAAGCTAAATAAACATTTATGACCCAGCAAGTCCTCTTTTATCAAAAATGTATATATATGGGGGGAAAGTGTATGTATATGTTATCCAAAGATACATACAAGAATGCTTACCACAACTTTATTCCTAACAGCCAAATTCTGGAAAAATTCCAAATGACCGTCACCACCAGAAAGGATCAAGTTATACTGTAACACAACGGAATACTGCACAGCCTTAAAAATGAACCCACTACTGCTACCCACAATGTGGACAAACCACAGTGAGAGCAAATGAAGCCAGAATGAACTACAATGTATAATTAATTGTATACAAAGTTCAAAATAGGCAAAATAATCTGCAGTGTCCAAAGTAAGGGTAGTGGTTACTTTTGAGTAGGAAGATGTTAATGACCAGTAAGAGGCAGTAAACGAAAGATGGGTGTCTTCCGGAATGCTAGCAACATTTTAATCTTGGTGGCAGATACATAGATATGTTTCCTTGTGATAATTTACCCTGTGTAATGTTTATCATTAGTATACTTTTCTGTATGTAAAAAAATAAATTTTAGTTAAATAAGAACACTAGAGGGGCGCCTGGGTGGCTCAGTGGGTTAAGCCTCTGCCTTGGGCTCAGGTCATACTCTCAGGGTTCTGGGATGGAGCCCTGCATCAGGCTCTCTGCTCAGCAGGGAGCCTGCCTCTCCCCCTCCCTCTCCCTCTGCCTGCTGCTCCCCTTGTGTTCACTCTCTCTGTCAAATAAATAAATAAATAATCTTTAATGTACCAAAAAGAAAAAAAACAAAAAACACCAAAGTCAAAAAAAAATTAGGAAAAAGCATCTTCAGCAGAAGTATTCAAAAAGCTCTTGAAAATCAGTAAGAACATGATCAACAATCAAGGACACACAATTCATAGTAGAAATACAAATGGCCAACATATATAAAAAGATGCTCAATGGTACCAGCAAAAAGGGGGGGGGGCATAGAAAAATAACATGCTTTCAGTAGTAAAGTAGGTGTTTGAAATAAGAATGTCTGGGGTGGGAAGGTGGGAAATAGGGTGAATCTAGAATGCAGTGTTAAACAGTATGACCCTTTACCACCTATCAAAATTTTATTTTATTTTTTTAAAATATTTTTAATTTATTCAGAGAGAGAGAGAGCGAGAGAGCAAGCACAGGCAGACAGAGCGGCAGGCAGACGCAGAGGGAGAAGCAGGCTCCCTGCAGCAAGGAGCCCGATGTGGGACTCCATCCCAGGACGCTGGGATCATGACCTGAGCGGAAGGCAGCCGCTTAACCAACTGAGCCACCCAGGCGTCCCCTATCAAAATTTTAAATGGTCATCATGCCCTTTTTCTCTTTCTCATCCAGCAACCTAAGTGAAAACATTCACTCAACCAAGATACATACAAGGGGGATGTTCACAGAAGCACTATCTGTATAGTATCAAAAACTGAGAACCTGGTGGTCCACCAACAGGGAACTGCTGAAATTTAACACATCAGCCTCCACACAATGAAATATTACATGCCTATTAAAAGAGTTAAGGTAAATTTTCTAGGTGTTATCAAATAAAAAGGTGTTATAAAATCAAAACAAATTACAGAGGGGTGCCTGGGTGGCTCCATGGGTTAAAGCCTCTGCCTTCAGCTCAGGTAATGATCCAAGGGTCCTGGGATGGAGCCCCACATCAGGCTCTCTTGCTCAGCAGGGAGCCTGGTTCCTCCTCTTTCTCTGCCTACTTGTGATCTCTCTCTGTCAAATAAATAAAATCTTAAAAAAAAATTACAGAAAGTATGTAGTGTGACATTTCTCCCCTTTTTTTCTAAAATAATAATTACACTGTTTGATTCTATTCTGCCTTATCTGTAAAATACATGGCACATGAAGGAACTTCATCTTCTGGGGAGTTATCTCAGAGCCATTCTAGAATACTAGTACACCAAGCCTACAGTAGGTGCCAAAATTATCTGTAGAATAAAAGAATGAATATTTACTCCAGTAAGATATATAGCAGACACTCAAATATTTGAATTTAAAAGACATAGAAAAAAAACCAATATGCTTTTTTTTTAAGGTTTTATTTATTTATTTGACAGAGATCACAAGTAGGCAGAGAGGCAGGCAGAGAGGGAGGGGTAAGCAGGCTCCCTGCAGTGCAAAGAGCCCGATGCCCGAATCCTAAGATCATGACCCAAGCCAAAGGCAGCGGCTTAACCCACTGTGCCACCCAAGCGCCCCAACAATATACTACTTTAACAATGGTTAGTTAGCCTGAGATTGAGGGGCTTTGACTTTGCACAAAAATTAAGGACAAAGTATTCTCTAAGTGTTAAAATACTTGGCAGCAAAAAAATACTTAACCATGAACCAGAACAGGTAAGGACCCAAGTTTCATGGGACACAAAACACCTTTTTAAACCAGTAAGATGCATAAAATTGGCAATTTTTAGATTAAATTTGTGTTAAGTAATAAAAGAACATGCAATGCAAATAAAACAAAAGACTGCTCATCAGTCAACAACCATTAAAGCTGGGTAAGGGGGAGATTTATGATACCATCCTCCTCCTCTCTGCTTACTATGTATGCTTAAAATTTGCATTAAGGGGCACCCAGGTGGCTCAACCAGTTGAGCTAATAACTCCTGGTTTGGGCTCAGGTCTTTTTTTTTAAAGATTTTATTTATTTATTTGACAGACAGAGATCACAAGTAGGCAGAGAGGCAGGCAGAGAGAGAGGAGAAAGCAGGCTCCCCGATGAGCAGAGAGCCTGCCTGATGTGGGGCTCGATGCCAGGACCCTGGGATCAAGACCTGAGTGCAAGGCAGAGGCTTAACCCACTGAGCCACCCAGGCTCCCGGGGCTCAGGTCTTGATCTGAGGGTTATGGGATGGAGACCCCTGCATGGGGGGTGGAGGGTTGGGGGAGGGGAGAAGGGGCATCAGGTTCTCACAGAAGGGGAGTCTGATGGAGGTTCTCCCTCTTCCTCTGCCCCTCCCCCTGCACGCAGGACACTCTCAAATAAATAAATCTTTGAAAAATTGTTTTTTTTTTATTTATTTATTTTTCAGAGAGAGGGAGAGAGAACAAGCGAGCACAGGCAGACAGAGTGGCAGGCAGAGGCAGAGGCAGAGGGAGAAGCAGGCTCCCTGCTGAGCAAGGAGCCCGATGTGGGACTCGATCCCAGGACGCTGGGATCATGACCTGAGCTGAAGGCAGCCGCTTAACCAACTGAGCCGCCCAGGCATCCCTTCTTTAATTTTTTTTTAATCAGTTTTTTTTTTTTTTTAATTAAAAAGCAGGTCCCCTAACTTGCGCTGATGGTAAGGGAAAGTTAGCAAAGCACAAGGGACCAATACTGCTAAAGTGAGGAAACATGAGCCAACTGAGAAAGGAGTTGCCACTGAACATCAATGAAGAACAGCTGGATAAGGGCGCCTGGGTGGCTCAGTCATTGAGCGTCTGCCTTCAGGTCAGGTCGTGATCCTAGAGTCCTAGGATCCAGCTCCCTGCTCGACAGGAAACATGCTTCTCCCTCTCCCTCTGCCTGCCTATCTACCTACTTGTGCTCTCTGTCAAACAAATAAATAAATAATCTTTAATAAATAAGTAAATAAAGGAGAATTTTTAAAAAAACAGCTGGATGGGGACACCTGGGTGGCTCGGTGGGTTAAGCCTCTGCCTTCGGCTCAGGTCATGATCTCAGGGTCCTGGGATCGAGCCCCGCATCGGGTTCTCTGCTCAGCAGGGAGCCTGCTTCCTCCTCTCTCTCTCTCTGCCTACTTGTGATCTCTCTTTGTCAAATAAATAAATAAAATATTAAAAACAACAACAACAACAACAAAACAGCTGGATGAAGAAAGCTTCAGAGTGAGGCCCAAAGCCCTCACAAAGGTTTTGGACTAGAGCTATTAGAAGTCAACAGGCATCATATTGACTTTCTAGAATGCATTTACATTTCTGCAATGCTCTAATTTCCTACATCATTGGTACTGTTTCTCTAATGAGAACAAAATAGACATCTTACTCCTATATACATGGGTAGAAGTTAGTCTAGACTGAAATTTTCCTATCAAAATTTTAACGATCACAAAAAGAAACAAATTAACATGAGACCTATTTGATCAAAAAGCGTGATTAAGGGGCACCTGGGTGGGTCACTCAGTCATGATCTCTAGAGTCCTGAGATAGAGCCCTGCAACAGGCTCCTTGCTCAGCGGAGAGCCTGCTTCTCCCTCTGCCTGCTGCTCCCCCTACTTGTGCTCATGCTCTCGAGCTCTGATAAAATCTTAAAAAAAAAAAAAAAAAAAAAAGGAAAAGAAAAATTCTCTCTCCCTTTGTCTCACCATCCCCCACATTGTGTTGGTGATGGTATGAGGAAACAAGACATTCTTACACAGTAGAACCGTAGTGTAAAGTGGAGCCATCATTCTGATCGATAATTCAGCAACAGGGATCAATATGAAAAATGCACATCTCTTTCCCAACCAATTTACTCCAAGGAACTTACTTAACTATTACCCTCATTGTTAAGCAAAAACTCTTTTAAGAATTAAGATACATAATATTTGTAGAACTCTGTGGGTATACGATTTAATACAGATTGCTTTCACTATGATTTTACTAAACAGTTTCAGAAATGTAAATAATAGTCTTGAGTCATTTACTCTTTGAGAAGAACTAAACACCTCTTCAGCTCTGGAATCTCAGAACAGTTGTGTATGTAAAGTAAAAAAGTATATTGAAAAAAGGCATACAGGGGCACCTGGGTGGCTCAGTGGGTTAAAGCCTCTGCCTTTGGCTCAGGTCATGATCCCAGGGTCCTGGGATCGAGCCCCACATCGGGCTCTCTGCTCAGCAGGGAGCCTGCTTCCTCCTCTCTGCCTGCCTCTCTGCCTACTTGTGATCTCTGTCTGTCAAACAAAGAAAGAAAGAAGGTTGGGGCACCTGGGTGGCTCAGTAGGTTAAAGCCTCTGCTTTCGGCTCAGGTCATGATCCCAGGGTACTGGGATCGAGCCCCACATCGGGCTCTCTGCTCCTAGGAGAGCCTGCTTCCTCCTCTCTCTCCCTGCCTGCCTCTCTTGCCTACTTGTAATTTCTGTCTGTCAAATAAATAAATAAAATCTTAAAAAAAAAAAAGAAAGAAAGAAAGAAGGCATACAGATAAAATTTGCTGGGACCCCAGATTATGCACGGTCTCAAAAGCACAAGCAACCAACCAAAGTTGGGACTACAACAAAATTAAAAGCTTTTCTACTACAAACAGTACCAACAAAAATATGAAAACACAGTCCATAGAAATGAGACTATTTACAAATATAAGGAAATTGTATCCAATATATAAAGAACTCATACAACTCAATAATACAGAAACAACCCTATTTTAAAATGGGCGAGAAAGACTTTGACAGACAGTTCTCCAAAAATACACGAAAGGCCAAGAAGCACAAGAAAGATGCTGAACTGGAGTTGGCAGGGAAATGCAAATCAAAACCATAATGAGGGGGTGCCTGAGTGGCTCAGTTGGTTGAGCCAACTGCCTTCAGCTCAGGTCATGCTGCTGAAGTCCTGGGACGGGAGTCCCTCAACCCTCCCTCCTCTCATTCTTCCGCTTTGCTTTCTCATTTTTTCCCGCTCTCAAATAAATAAACTATAAAAGGAAAAACAAAACAAAACAAAACACACCACAATGAGATACCACTTATACCCACTAGCATGGCTGTAAGAAAAAAAACAAGAGCAAGGATGGGGAGAAGCTGGAATCTTCATACACTGTAGGTAAAACAGCACAGCCACTTTGGAAAACAGTTTGCCAGTTCCTCAAAATGTTAACCAGTTTTATGACCCAGCAATTCCACTCCTACAGATATACCCAAGATGAATGAATACATCCACACAAAAACCCCTACACAAATATTCTTGGCTACATTATTCATAGTAGCCAAAAAGTGGAAACAACCCAATGCCCATCAACTGATAAATGGATATATAAATGTGGGAAGTACATACATAAAACGCAGTATTACTTGGCAATTAAAAAAAACGAGAAATGGCCAACAAACATACAAAGATATTCAACTCATTAGTCGTTAGGAAAATTCAAACCAAAGCCATAATGAGATGCCACTTCGAATTTACTAGCATGGCAAACAATCGGAAAGTAGCATGTGCTGGCAAGGATGGAAATGGAAACCCTCACGCGTTCCCGGTGGGAATGTAAAATGAACAGCACAGCAGCACCAGAAACCAGTGTGGCAGCGCCTCAGTTAAACATAATTACCGTGACCCAGCAATTTCATTCCTAGGTGGACACCCGAAAGAACTGAAAACACGTATTCTAACAAAAACTTGCAGCCAAATGTTAATAGCAAGCACAACAGCCAAAAAGTAGGTATAACAAAATGCTCATCAAGTTAACTATGTGAGGTGACAGATGTGTTTAACTACCTTGATCTTAAGAGCACCTGGGTGGTTCAGTAGGCTGAGCACGTGCCTTTGATTTGGGTCATGATGCCGGCGTCCTGGGATGGAGCCCCACAGCAGGCCCCCTGCTCAGCAGGGAGCCTGCTTCTCCCTCTCCCTGGCACTGCCCCTGCTAATGCTCTATCCCTCTTACTCTCTGTCAAATAAATAAATAAAATCATAAAAACAAAAATCTACCTTGCCCATAGTACTCTTTCTACCATGTGTACATATATCAAATCAAGTTGTACACTTTAAATATAGGCAATTCTATTTGTCAGGTATTCCTCAGTAAAGTTGGAGGGGGGGGATTTTTTAAGTCCATCAACGATGAACAGATAAACAAAATAGGGTATATATCCAAACGAAGGACTATTATTCAGCCACAAAAAGGAATAAAGTACAGATCAATGCTACAACATGGAAAACATTTTACGTGAAAGCCAGACAAAAAAAAGCTACACATTGTAGGATTCCATTTACAGGAAATATTGAGAAACCCACAGAGACAGAAAGATCAGTGGTTGCTCGAGGGGAAAATGGGAAGTGACTGTTTAGTGGATATAGAGTCTCTTTTAAGGTGATGGAAAAACCCTAGAACCAGACAATGGTGACGGGTGTACCAGTTATAAAGATATTTAATGTCACTTAACTGTATAAAATAATAAATCTGGGAAGTACCTGTGTGGCTCATGGGTTAAGCCTCTGCTTTTAGGTCATGGTCTTGGGGTCCTGGGATCAAACCCAGCATGGAGCTCTCTGTTCAGTGGGAGCCTGCTTCCCACCCCCCCCTGCATGCCTCTCTGCCTACTTGTGCTCTTTGTCAAATAAGTAAATCTTTTAATCTTTTAAAAAATAATTTTGTTGCGTCTTTTACAAACTTTTAAAAATGAAATTAAATACCAACATGTGCTACAACAGGGATGATCCTTGAAAACATTACATTAAGTGAAAAAAAGTCACAAAAATCCACCTGTTTTAAGATTCTATTTACATGAAATGTCCAAGATAGGCAAATTAGGAGGCAGAAAGTTGATCAGCCGGTTGCTTGGAGCTTGGGGTGGTGGTGTACAGGGGAGGACAGGGTGCCAATCTAATGGCTAAAGAGCATGGGAGGGAGGGGCAAAAAAGGTTCTAAAATCAGATTGTGGTGATAGCTGAACAACCCTGTGAACACACACAAACAAAAGACACTGGACAGTACATTTTAAATGGGTGAATCATACAATATGTGACTTATACCCCCAACGCAAAAAGAACAAAAACAAAAACAAAACAACAACTCTGCTTGGATACAAACATTCGAACTGCAACTTAAAACTCTATGACATTACCCTTACAGCGACCCCAGCCAATTTCTACTCCTTTACTCGTGTTCAAATCAGAATTATAACAGTGAAGGTTTTTTTTTCTTTTTTTTTTTTTGGTTACCGTGGAATCTGATTATGTTGAGAGACTAACTGAAGCTTAATAAATTCTATTATACACAGACCCTGTCATTCCAGTACTTACTGTCGGAAGTCGGATGTGCCCTCCTTGTGAGCCAGACACTCAGAGCCTGGAATTACTCGTCTGCTTTATGGAAGCCCCCTAACTTGAATAACTTTTGAAACTTGACTTTAATTCCGAAGCGGAGACCTTGACTTCCATTTCTTGCGGATCCCGCCGCGGAGTGTAAAAACTGCAGAAAGCCTTTACTAAATGCCGGCTGAAGTATGGCTACTGAGCATGCCCGGCGTGGCTAAGTCAATTCAACAACATTCCGGAACAAAAACTATAGTTCCCGCGTTAAAAGGTGGAAAAACAGAAGAGACAGGAACAATGACTAAGAATTCGAACTAAAAGGAAAGGCAAGGTTCACGGGCTAAGCGGAAGTGAAGGACAGAACTTACACAGCTCAAACTTCGTACCTGGTAAAGTGACGACCCCCACCCCCCAAAAAAGCCTAAAACAGATTAACAAGAGACGGGAGGTCAACTGGGGGTGAAGGATACCAAAGAGGTAGGCTAACCACAAGTTTTTCTAAATCTGCCCTATCCAAAACTAATATTAAGATGACCAAGCCTTCACCGTCAACACTAATAAATGATATACTGTGATGAAACGCACTTCGACGAAGTTCCCTTTCTACAACAGAAAAAGCCAAGCCGTGGCCAAGATACAACCAACAGCGTTTGCTAAGCTCTCAGCTCCTGCCTTCAACCATTTCCACCGCCATCTTCTAAATAAGAACCCAGAACCTTTTTCTAAAGGGCTTTCAGCAGCATCACCTCCGCGCAGCGAGCCCAGGATGGCTGCGTTGCTCAGGTCGCCCAGGCGCGCTAAGGAGGAAGCCTCCACCTTGCTCCTCTACGCGCCTGCTAGATGCACACAGCTGGCTGCCGTCCTCCCTCCCCGAACATGACCCCCGGCCCCTGGTCCGCTTTTCCAAGGTCCGAAGCGAGGTGGGGGCGCAAGGCCCGGTGCGCGGGCCTTACCTGCACACGCCGCGGATGCAGGGCTCCAGCCAGATGCGGTAGGCGGTCTCGATGTGCTCCTGCGACACCTCCTCGGGCCGCACCGTCTCCGCCCAGCGCCAGGCCGCCTTCTCCAGCTGTAGCCGCGGGGCCATGGCCTTGGCCCGAGAAGCGCCTCCCGAGCCGGGCCGTCGCTGCCGCCGCCGCTGCTGCTGCTGCCGCCGCCCAAATGGGCTCCGCCACCTGCCAGCAATGGGGACCAGGCGATTCTTCAGCCAGCTGGCCAGTCAATCACCTGTGCGCGCCACTGCCGCCGCGCCCGCCCGCCCGCGCCCGACCCGCACGACCGGCCGCAAAGCGCCGCCGCCGACACCCGACACCCCCCGCGTCCGCAGACGTTGGAGGTGTACTCCCCGTCGCTGTGGGCGCATGCGCGTTCCCAGCAACCTTTGCGCCTCCCGCGACTCTAGCCCGACGGGCGGAGGAAAGGGAAGCAGCTGTTTGGGGTAGCGTTGCCACGTCCTCACCGGCGCTGCTGGGGAAGCAGCGTCTCAGTTCCTAGCTAGGCTAGCGTCCTGCATACCACTACCCTAACAAGCCGGCGCCTCGAGGGCAGAAGGCTGCCTACTCTTGCTCTGTGCTACTTCCCCTTTAACCTTGAAGGAGTCACGCGAGAAGCTACTTCAACGCACACCATAGGGTCGCTGGACTGCAGGGTAGGACCTGAAACCGGGTCACCAAAAAAACCAGGGTCGGCTCTCTAGAGGATGATTAAACTTGAGCCTGGACCGGTTCCGATTCTTTTCCCGAGCCCTCCTGACGTCACGGGACGTTCTGGGCTTTTCCTGAACTACAACTGGACTACGTGTCCCGGCGTGCTCCCGTGCTGTCACTCACTGGATGCTATGCATGCTGGGATTTGTAGTCCTCGAAGTGGGAGGGTGGACGGGAGGGGATCCTGGGTGGGGTTTCTCGGGCTGGGAGGGTCTTCACCGCAGCTGGCTGACCCTCCTCACTGCTGTTACCTCCTTTTGAAGACTCCTTAGTGCTTTGCTGAAGCTCCTCCCTAGCTCCCGGGTTTAGAAACATTACCTTTTTATACAAGTCCTGCCCCAGGATATAAAGATTAGCCTGATCGAAATGTTTTGTAAACTGTTAAGAGCACTGCTAGAGGGAAGATTTTTGAGGACTTTACATTTGAATGAGAGCCCTCCAGGGGTCATTTCTGACACAGCAGTTTACCAGCTGGGTAACCTTGGACTTGATCCTTAAAGTGTGCTAGTCATTAGACAAATATTTGCTGAAAGCATGACGAAGATAAGACGCGGTCCCCGCCATTGGGCGTGGGTGAGGGGAGAGCGGTAGAAACACAGAGCTACCCTTCGCAGCCTTGGAAGGTTTGCAGTACTTGGGA
The DNA here is from genome assembly GCA_004024625.1 of Mellivora capensis. NCBI lineage: Eukaryota > Metazoa > Chordata > Mammalia > Carnivora > Mustelidae > Mellivora > Mellivora capensis. The sequence continues at coordinate 17,966 of PISX010020024.1, forward strand.
AAAGGCTTACCAGAAGATATTATTTCTACGCACATCTTTAAAAGATGAGTAAAACTTAGCCAGGGGGAAAAAAAAGGGCACCATTACAGACGAAGGGAACCGCAAGGAGCAAAGGCACATTAGAGAGAAACTTCTTGGTGTCCGAAAACAAATTCAGAGACAGGGAGGTGAGAGGTAAGCCGTGAGAAGCAGGCTTGCCATTATCTGAGAGATTCCTGGAAAGGTTTAAAGCTGGTGATACTTCCTCAGTCTGGGTCAAGGTCAAAAGCAAAGAAACCTCTTACAAGACTATTGAAGTAACAGGGGGCAGCGATAATGAAGCCCTCAGCTGGGGCAATGTAACCCAGCTATGGTGTCAAAGCACCTGGCTCTGGGGGTCCCCAAACAGACCTGGTGCAGCCACTCACCACTGATAAAAATCCAAAGGCAGAGATATGAGTGGTGGTGAAACAGGAAAGGAATTTATCTCAGTGAGGCCAACACCGGGACCATCTCAAAGGCTCTCTCCAAAGTGCTTAAAATAATCTAGGTTTAAGAAAATGTGGGAGGCGCCTGGGTAGCTCAGTGGGTTAAAGCCTCTGCCTTTGGCTCAGGTCATGATCTCAGGGTCCTGGGATGGAGCCCCACATCAGGGCTCTCTGCTCAGCAGGGAGCCTGCTTCCCCCCCAGCCCGCCTGCCTCTCTGCCTGCTTGTGATTTCTGTCTGTCAAATAAATAAAATCTTAGAAAGAAAGAGAAAAGAGAAGAAAAAATGTGGGACAAGGGTCAAGTACACCCAGGTGGGCAGTGAAGGTCAGATCAATCTTTGGGTCAATCACTCCCAGTCTTGCTGGCTCAGGGCAGTCCTTGTTGCTTGAGGGGGTAGTTTTGGCTCACTTCAGGGGATGCTTTGCCTGCGGGGTCTTTTCCCTGAGTTAAGAAATAAGCTGGAAAGAATAAAAGTACAGACTGAGATCAGAATGGAGGTAGTCCTATTTCATGATAGATATGGCATGAGCAGACAAATTCCAAGATATTTAGGATGTGAAATTGCTACAACTTGATGTTGGTCTAATCAGTGTCTACTCACCTTTGTGTTACTTGACCTTCAAGTCTGGGTCATAGCCCTTTCCTTGATGCTTACAACTACCTGTGACATCCATTGTTTCACTTGGCACACAATAAAACTGACTATTCACCATGTGGTCACTGCTATGTACAGTTTTCTTACTTGGGTAATTAAGAGTTTCTACCTAGTGAGCTAGAACTAAAGAAGCAACAGCAGGTTTCTAAGGGAGACGATGACTTCAATTTTTAATATACAGTACACCCTTGAACCATCTGCGGTACCTTGAACCCCCAGGTGATGTGGAAATTCTGGATAGAACTTTTGACTCCCCCAAAACTTAAACTGATAACCTACTGTTGACCAGAAGCCTTACCAATAACAATGAACACATTTTCTCCTATGTATTATAATTTTTTTTGGCTGTATTTTTTTTAAGATTTTTTTTTTTTTAAGTTTGACAGACAGAGACACAGTGAGAGAAAGAACACAAGCAGGGGGAGTGGGAGAGGGAGAAGCAGGCCCCTCACTGAGCAGGGAGCCAGATGTGGGGCTCGCTCCCAGGACCCTGGGATCATAACCACAGCCAAAAGGTAGGAGCTTAACTACTGAGGCACTCAGGCGCCCCTTTTTTACTGTATCTTAAACTAGAGAAAAGAAAATGTTAATAAGACAATCATAAGGAAGAGAAAAATACATCTACAGTACTGTATTTATCGAAAGAAGTGTAAGTGGACCAACACAGCTCAAGGATCAGCTGTATTGCATTTTAGGTGTATTGTCAAAAAGCGACCTCCATGATTCAGAGCCAAAACAGAACAGGAAGACCGAGCTGGGGATAAAGAGGAACAATAGCTTTATTGCTTTGCCCGGCAAAGAAGCCCCCCACCCCAGCATCTTTGCCCCGGGGCAGGCTACCGCCTTCAAAAACCACAAGCCCTCGAGGCACCTGCATACACAGTAGGTTGTGTGGTCAACTTCAAGGTCATGGTGTGGGGTCCTGGGATCAAACCCAATGCGCATTATTTGTCCTTCTCCCTCAAGGCCTCCCCGAGGCTCATTTTCTCTCTCTCAAATAATTAAAATCTTAAAAAAAAAATTGCAAGGCCTTTCCCAGCCCCAGAAAGGGGCTGGAGGTTTTTACAGGGAAATACAGGATCTAGCAGGGTTCAACAGGCATCGTGTTGTGCTGCCAGCCTCCTTCGTCCTGTCTTCAGGCGGTGAGGGAGGAGGGGAGGTCTGCTGAAGAGAGGAACAGGATTACTTTAAAACTGAGCTTTGCTGAAGCATTAGGACAGCCATTTTGACTTTTACTCAACTTTACACTTTTAAGCAGTTTCAGATCCATCAGGGGCATACAAGCCAGCACAGCAGACAGACTCTGAGTCTTGTAGGATATACTGTCCTGCAATGTGAATTTTTCAGTCTCTACTGGATGATTTTCATCAGCATTCAAATATGCAGTGCTTTCTCCCCACTTTAATGCTCTCTTGCCTCCCACAACCCCCTCAAGCTACTGTCCCATCACTCTTCTCTGCTTATAGCAAAACTGGAAAGAATTGTTCCCCTCTTCCTGTCCCTTCCTATCCCTGTTGAGCCCATTCCAAATCAGGCTGTTGCCTCTCTCACCTCCAAAACCACTCATGGGAAGGGCACACTGTGAAATCCAGGGGTAAGCCCACACTCGATTATGCTTCCTCTGTCCAAAGGATTTGACCCATTTTCACTTTCTCCCTTGGAACTCTCTCCCCTGGTCTTTGGGTTGTAAGACATCATGCTTTCCCCATGGTTCACTGGTCATTCTTTTTTGGTGTCCTTTGCTGGTTTGTTCTAACCCATAAACTTAAGAGTGGCATAGGTTGTCCTTGGACCTCTCCTCTAATACATTTACTCTCCGGACGATCTGATCTCCTCCTGTGGCTTTAAATACCAGCTGTGGGTTGATGACTGCCAAATTCCTATCTCCAGACTTGACCTTACTCCTAAAATGCTAAATTTGTATACCCCCTACTGCTTACTTGGCATCTCCAATAAGCAATAGGTCTTCTGCACGTCACAGGTCCAAAACCTATCCTTCATTCTACTTCCAGCAGCCCCCAATTATCCTTCTAAAACTACCATCTCAGCAGATGACAACACTATCTTACCAGAAACTTTAGGCTTATTATTATTTTTTTATTTTTATTTATTTGACACAGAGAGAGGGATCACAAGTAAGCAGAGAGGCAGGCAGAGGGAGAGGGGGAAGCAGGCTCTCCGCGGAGCAGAGAGCCCGATGTGGGGCTCAATCCCAGGACCCTGAGATCATGACCTGAGCTGAAGGCAGAGGCCCCTAGAGTCAGGTTTAATCTATCTTTCTCTTACATCCCCATCCAGTTCTTTCACAAACCCTGTCTTCAAAATATATACAGAATACAACCACTCTGCAGTTACCCTTACCATCCTGGCGCCACCTGGATTATTGCAGAAGCTTCCTAACTGGTCTCCAGGTTTCACCTTTTCCTCTTGCAGTCTACATGTAAACCAGATGGACATTCCTTGGCTTAAAAACCTACTTCCCATCCCCCTCAGAATAAATGACAAAGGCCTCTCCTCTACACGTTACTGCCCAGACCTCATTTCCTACCACTTGTTCCTTCCTCTAACTTTGCTCCCAAACAACACTGCCTTTTTCCTCCCTGTGCACAACCACCCGAACAGCCTTCTGCCTCAGGACCTTTGCATTTGCTGCTTCATTTGCCTGGAACTCTTCTCCAGCACAGCTACATGGCTTGCCCCTTCACCTAGTAAGTTTTGGGAATAGGGTAAGGACCCTAGAAAGAAGGTCCAGAAGGAAAAACTGTGAGATATACGGAGAATCTGGGGTGCCTGGGTGGCTCAGTCGGTTAAGCACGTGACTCTTAATTTCGGCTCAGGTCATGATCTCAGGGTATTGAGGTTGAGCCGCACATTGGGCTCAGAGTACAGCATAGTCGGCTTGGGATCCTCTCCCTCTGCCCCTCCTTGTGTTTACTCTCACATGTGCACTCGCTCGCGCTCCCTCTCGACAAATCTTAAAAAAAAAAGAAGTAAAAAGAGGTGAGGTTAATGTTAACAATATATTTAACCCAATATATCCAAAATGTGTACATTTCCACATGAAATCAATATTTAAAATACTAATGAAATACTCCCTTTTTTCACACTGTATTTGGAAATCTGGTGTGCATTTTACAGTTGCAACTCATCTTAGTTTAAACTTGCCTCATTGGGACACCCGGGTCACTCAGTCGGTTAAGCATCTGCCTTTGGCTCAGGTCATGATCCCAGGGTCCCAGGATTGAGTCCCGTATCAGGCTCCCTGCTCAGTGGGGACTCTGCTTCTCCCTCTCCTGCTCCCCCTGCTTGTGTGCTCTTTCCCTCTCTCTCTGACAAATAAATAAATTCTTTAAAATAAACTTGCCTTGGGATGCCTGGGTGTCTCAGTGGTTTAAGCCTCTGTCTTCAGCTCAGGTCATGATCTCGGGGTCCTGGGATCGAGCCCCACATTGGGCTCTGCTCAGCGGAGAGCCTGCTTCCTCCTCTCTCTGCCTGACTCTCTGCCTACTTGTGATCTCTCTCTGTGTCTGTCAAATAAATAAATAAAATCTTTAAAAAAATAAAATAAACTTGCCTTGGGATGCCTGGGTGACTCAGTGGGTTAAAGCCTCTGTCTTCGGCTCAGGTCATGATCTCAAGGTGCTGGAATCGAGTTCCATATTGGGCTCTCTGCTCAGCGGGGAGCCTGCTTCTCCCTCTTTCTCTGCCTGCCTCTCTGCCTACTTGTGATCTCTCTCTCTCTCTGTCAAATAAATAAATCTTTGGGGGAAAAATGATCTTTGTTTAAGATTTACTTAATTTAGGGGCACCTGGGTGGCTCAGTGGGTTAAGCCTCTGCCTTTGGCTCAGGTCATGATCTCAGGGTCCTGGGATCGAGCCCCGCATTGGGGCTCTCTGCTCAGCAGGAAGACTGCTTCCCCCCCTCTCTCGGCCTACTTGTGATCTCTCTCTGTCAAATAAATAAATAAAACCTTAAAAAAAAAAAGATTTACTTATTTTAGAGAGAGCACGCACGGCGAGAGGAGAGGGAGAGAGAGAATCTCAGGCAGATTCCCCATTCAGTGGGGAGCCCAATCTGGGGCTTGAGCCCACCACCCCTGAGATCATGACCAGAGCTAAAACCACGAGTTGATCGCTTAACTGACCAAGCCACCCAGGTGCCGCGATTTAACCCATCTTCTACTCACTCTTCAACCAACTCAGATCTGGCCTAGGGCCTTATCACTCGGCGGCAGCAGCAGCTTTTATCCAGGTCAGCATGGCTTCCATGTTACCTGATCCAGGGGTCTTCTCTCAGTCCTCAGCCCGCTGCAGCCACCACTCCTGCCATCTTGAAATGTCCTCTTGGTTTCTAGGCCGTATCCTCTCCTGGTTTTCCACTTCCCCCAGCTGCGGCTCCTTCTCCGTCTTTTTGCTGCTGCCTCCTCTTCTACTGGTTTTCTAAATGCTAGTGTAACAGAAAAACTTATTCCCATTGTCTCCCCTACATGACAATACTGCTTCACTTCTCACACCAGATGTGTGGGTTTTCCACACATCCAGCAATTCTGGGACACCAGCGAAACAGCCCACAAATTTTTTTTTTTTTTTTTTTTTTATTTGTCAGAGAGAGGGGGAGAGCGAGAGAGCGAGCACAGGTAGAGAGAGTGGCAGGCAGAGGCAGAGGGAGAAGCAGGCTCCCCGCTGAGCAAGGAGCCCGATGTGGGACTCGATTCCGGGACGCTGGGATCATGACCTGAGCCAAAGGCAGCCGCTTAACCAACTGAGCCAGCCACCCAGGCGTCCCACAGCCCACAAATTTAAACCAATTCCGTCACTATTTACCCGGAGACTCCACCATGTCACACAGGTTAAGGGTTCAGTCCTTCAAGACCATATGCGTGCACAGATGCAAGCACGCGCGCCCATGCGCGCGCGCGCGCGCGCGCACACACACACACACACCCTGTTTAGACATCAATTTTAAATCCGGGTTCTCACCTGTGTTTCTGACCAACTGGCTCTAAGTCTGAGGTGCCCATCACCCCCTCCTCAGGTCTGATTTGCTAGAGCAGCTCCCAGAACTCAGGAAAATATTCTTTTTTTTTAAAGATTTTATTTATTCATCTGATACACAGAGAGAGAGATCACAAGTAGGCAGAGAGGCAGGCAGAGAGAAAGGGGAAAGCAGGCTCCCTGCTGAGCAGAGAGCCCAATGCGGGGCTCCATTCCAGGACCCCGAGATCACGACCTGAGCTGAAGGCAGAGGCTTAACCTACTGAGCCACCCAGGCGCCTCGGGAAAACATTCTACCTACTGACTACCAGTTTATTAGAAAAGGATGTAACTTAGGAACAGCCAGAGAGAAGACGGGCATAGGGCAAGGGATATAAGAAGGGGCACAGAGCTTCCATACCTTCTCCCGGACACACAGTATTCCCACTACCTCCGCTCTTCCCCAGCCCAGAAAGTCCTTGGGACCCCACCCTTTTTGGGTTTTATGGAGGTTTGATTACACAACCAGGGTTGATTACATCATTGGCCGTGGATGATCTGTATCTCCCCACCCCACAGGTGGGGAGGATGGGAGTGTGGATAATTGCAGCCCTCTGATTATGATTGGTTTTCCCGGCAGCCGGTCCCCATTCTTAGGTGACCCAGGGGCTTTCCAAAAGCCACCTCAGTCAGCAACAGAAAGTCAGATGCGGCTGGAAAGGGGTCGTTAACGAAAGGCAGCTTATCACTCTAATTACTTAGGAAATTCCAAGGGTTTAAGAACTCCGGGAGGCAAGGAAGAACAGGGAACATGGATTTGTTAGAAATCACAGCATCACAGCTGGAGTTTTGCCAGCCTTTGTTCTGGGCCCAGAACAAACTTCTCTTATCAGTCAACAAAAAAGAAATGAAACATAAGTCAGATTATGTCACTCCATTTCGTCATCCTTCCACACTTTTTTTTTTAAGATTTTTATTAGAGAGCATGAGTGGGGAGGAAAGGGAGAGGGAGAAGCAGACTCCCCACCATGCAAGGATGTGGGGCTCGATCCCAGGACCCTGGAATCATGACCTGAGCCAAAGGCAGATGCTTAACTGACTGAGCCACCCAGGTGCTCCCTTTGACACTTAAAAAAAAAAATATGAACTCCTTTTAGTGACCTAAAGGGCTGTAGCAGGCAGCGTAATACCTCCCTCGAAGCTCTCGCCATATACTGAATATTTTCTTTTTTTAAATTTTTTTTAAATTTATTTATTTGTCAGAGAGAGAGGGAGAGAGAGAGAGCGAGCACAGGCAGACAGAGAGGCAGGCAGAGGCAGAGGGAGAAGCAGGCTCCCTGTTGAGCAAGGAGCCTGATGTGGGACTCGATCCCAGGACGCTGGGATCATGACCTGAGCCAAAGGCAGCCGCTTAACCAACTGAGCCACCCAGGCGTCCCTGAATATTTTCATTTCCCAAAAATTTACATGTTAAATCCCAATGCCCAGTGTGATGGTATTTGGAGGTGGGGCCTTTGGGGGGGGATCTTAGATCATGAGGGAGGAGCCCTTCTGAATGGGATTAGCACTCTCATAAGAGACCCCAAAGAGCTCCCTTGCCCCTTCCACCAATGTGAGGACACTGAGAAGACTGCTTTCTATGGACCAGGAAATGAGTTCTCACCAGACCAAATCTGTGAGCACCTAGAACCTGAACTTCCCAGCGTCTAGAACTGTAAGGAATGCATTTCTGTTGTTGATAATCACACAGTCTATAATATTTTATTTGTTTTTATTCTATTTTAGTATGGTATTTTTGTTATGGAAGACCAGACAGAGTAAGACAAATGAACATGTCCTATTCGCCAAATTTGTGAATGTTACCTTATGTGGCAAAAGAGACTTTGCAAATGAGATTTTTTTTTAAAAAAGATTTTATTTATTTATTTGACAGACAGAGATCACAAGTATGCAGAGAGGCAGGCAGGCAGAGAGAGAGAGGAGGAAGCAGGTTCCCCGCTGAGCAGAGAGCCCGATGTGGGGCTCGATCCCAGGACCCTGAGATCATGACCTGAGCCAAAGGCAGAGGCTTAACCCACTGAGCCACCCAGGCGCCCCCTCTTGGTTTTTTTTAAAGATATTATTTACTTGACAGAGAGAGCCCAAGCAGGGGGAGCAGGGAAGGGAGAAGCAGGTTCCCGCTGAGCAGGGAGCCCAATATGGGACTCAATCCCAGACCACAACCCGAGCCGAAGGCAGAGACTTAACCGACTAAGCTACCCAGGTACCCCCACAAGGATCTTTATAAGAGGGAGGCAGAATGGTCAGAGCCAGAGAAGATGTCCCCCAGCTGACTTTGAAGGTGGAAGGAGTCACAAGGCAAGGAATGCAGGCACCCTTTAGAAGCTGGGAAAGGCAAAGAAACGAATCCTCTCCTGAAGTGCCCACGGGAATCCAGCCCTGCCAACACCGTGATTTTAGTTCGAAGAAACCCTCTCCGGACGTCTGACCCCCAGAATTACAAACTGTTCCAAGCTGCTAAGTGTAGTTAATTACAGTAGTAAAGAAAGAGGACTACCTCCATTTTGACCTCAGTCTGTAATTGATTAAGTTCTTTCCAGCTTATTTCTTAACTCAGACAAAAGACCCCTCAGGCAAAGCATGGGGGGGGTGTGAACCAAACCTACCCCCTCAAGCAACCAGGATTGCCCTAAGGCAGCAAGACTGAAGTGATTACCTGAAAGACTGATCTGACTTCACCGCCCACCTCGACCTACCTACCCAACCTTTGTCTCACGCTTTCTCTATATAAACCTGGAAGTAGTTCCAGCACTTTACGGTCTTTCACACACCAATCTGCCATCTTTCCTGCGTCAGGCTCACGGAAATCTTTTCTCATTTCACCACCACTTGTGTCTCTGCCTTTGGATTTTGTAAGTGGTGAGTGGCTGAATTTGATCTGCCACACCCCTCCCACTCCCCCACCTGCCCGGAGCCAGGGGCTTTTGTGTCCCCTGCGGCCTGCTTATAATACAAGGAAACTAAAACTTAAGGGCCCTTCACTGATCTGGCCACTCCTAACTTCAATCTTATGTTATTGTTTGTACCCTCATTCACTGTGACTTAGCCATAGCATCCCTGAACTTTCCTGCCTCAGGGCCTTTGCAATCCGTGTTCCTCTGCTAGTAATGCTCTTGCCCCAGGTCCTTTAGATCTCAGTTCAAATGTTACCTTCACAGAGAAGACCTCCCTGACAAGCCTGTCAAGAGTAGACCTCCCTTTCACACCCCCACTGTCCCACCCCTGTTTATTTCTCTCCTAACACTTATTGTGATAGCTAAAGTGATTGTGTTTGGGGAGGAGGTGGAGTGGGTACCTGGATGGCTCAGTCTGTTAAATGTCACTCTTGGATTCGGCTCAGGTCAGGATTTCAGGTTCATGAGATTGAACCTGAAAAAAGTGATTGCATTCATTTTGATCTTGCTTACTCTCTCTTTGAGGTCTTCCTTCAATTGTCAGCTCTTCAAGCATAGGAACCTTACTGCCTTGCTCACTGCTATGTTCCTGGCACCCAGAAGAGTGCCTAGCACATAGTAGATGCTTGAGAAATACTTGTGGGGCACTTGGCTGGCTTGGTTGGTGGACTGTCTGTCTTGGGCTCAGATCATGATCCAGGGGTCCTGGCATCGAGGCCCATGCAGGCTCCCTGCTCGGTGGGGAGTCTGCTTCTCCCTCTCCTTCTACCTGCTCATTCTTTCTCTCTCTCCTCATCTGTGTTTTCTCACTTTCTCACATAAATAAATTTAAAAAAAGAAATACTTGCTAAATAATGAATGTGCATCAGTTTAAATAAGGATTACTTTTTGTTTTTAAGGTATTTATTTGAGAGAGAGCATGAATGGTGGGAAGAGGCAGAGGGAAAGGAAGAAGCAGGCTTCCCACTGAGCAGGGAGACCGATGTGGGGCTCAGTCCCAGGACCCTGGGATCACAACCTGAGCCAAAGGCAGATGCTCAACCAACTAAGCCACCCAGGCCCCCAAGGATTACTGTTTTAGGTCCAGAGGTTCTTTTTCCAAGAGGAGGGAGGCTTGAAATCTAGGCAGACTCACACAGTATGTATAAAGCACAAGCAGATTTTTAATGCCATCATTTCTCCAAGACTGGGAAGACAGGGAAAACACGAAGCCAGAAAGGAAAGTGAAGGGTTGGAGGGTCTCATCAGTGGAGGAGGATGGGGGGAGGGAGGGTCGCCTCACCCATGAGGCAGCATTGCTGTGGACACCGAAGTTGCCACTTGCCGCCTCTGTGGCTCAGCACGTATGTGATCACATGCTAGAGCTGAGTCTCCCTCCGACATCTACGCTGCTCCCAGGAGGTGTTCATGGACGAGTATAGTGGACAGAGGAGCCAAGGCCTTCAGTGAACCATGTTCTGTGAACTCCACTGGCTTTCATGTAATGATGTGGGAGCTGACCAGAGGTAGCCTTTTTTGCCTTTTTTCAAGGACTGTGATTTTTTAAAAAATTTATGTAAGACAGAGCGAGCACATGTGTATGCATGAGCACATGCACAGGGCGGGAGAGACAGAGAATCTCAAGCAGACTCCCCACTGAGTGCGGAACCCCACCACAGGGCTGGTGACATGAGCCAAAACCAAGAGTCTGTCACTTAACCAGTTGGGCTACCCACACACCCCTGGAGGCAGCTTTTTTTTTTTTTTTTTTTTTGAAGATTTTATTTACTTATTTGACACAGAGAGAGAGATCACAAGTAGGCAGAGAGAGAGGGGGAAGCAGGCTGCCCGTTGAGTAGAGCCCGATGTGGGGCTCGATCCCAGGACCCTGGGATTATGACCGGAGCCGAAGACAGAGGCTTAACCCACTGAGCCACCCAGAGCCCCCCCTTTCTTTCTTTCTTTTTAAAGATTTATTTATTTGAGAGAGAGCACACAAAGGAATGGGGTGGGGGAGGGGGAGAGAGAGAGAGAGAGAGAGAATGAATCCCAAGCAGACTCTGCACTGAGCACAGAGCCCAATGCGGGGCTCGATCCCATGACCCCGAGATCATGATCTGAGTCCAAACCAAGAATCAGATGCTTAATCCAGGCACCCCCAGTGTGCACTCCTGCTGTGGGTGGGAGCAAGGGGCATCAGGATCAGGAATCTGACAATGGAGACCTCCCTTTTTCTGCAAATTTTCCTCCCCCTAGGGAAGCTGTAATAACTTATTACAAACTGAGTATCTTCGAACAATAAACTTGTTCATGCACAGTTCTGGAGCCTGAAAGTCCACAATCAAGCTACCTGCACAGCCCATGCACCCCCTGAAGGCTCTGAGGATGGTTTCTACCTGGCCTTTTCCATCTTCTGGTGGTTCCTGACTTTCCTTGGCTCTATCTCCATCTTTCCTCCCTGTCTGTCTCTGTGTGGTTCCTCCCCTTCCAAGGACACTGGTCACTGAGGGCAGGGCCCACCCGGAGGGCCCACCCTAATCTGGTATCTCATCTAAACTGATGAGATCTGGAAAGATCTTATTTCCAAATAAAGTCTCATTCTGAGATTTGGGTGGGGGAAGGAACTTGGATTTTGGGTGGACACCCTCCAGCCCATTAGACTGTTTATAATCCTGTTCTCCGTGTTGCTTTGTGTGTTTATAATCACGCTCTTGCTCTGATTGGTTATTGGTAATTTAGCAAGCCCTAACATGTTGACCCTTAATATGATTACCATATTTCTCTTGCCACCTCACCATTGGACTGTAGGTGTTACAGAAATACAAGTGAGGGGAACATGAATATTCTGACACTGTTAAAGGTGTGAGCTAGCCCTCAGTGGAAGACAGGAAGCCTTTTTAAAAATTTATTTTTATTTTTATTTTTTTTAGATTTTTATTTATTTATTTGACAGAGAGAGATCACAAGTAGGCAGAGACACAGGCAGAGAGAGAGGAGGAAGCAGGCTCCCCGCTGAGCAGAGAGCCCGATGCGGGACTCGATCCCAGGACCCTGAGATCATGACCTGAGCCGAAGGCAGAGGCTTAACCCACTGAGCCACCCAGGCGCCCCGGGATGCAGGGAGCCTTTAACAGCGGGAATCAATAGGGAGCTGTGGCAGGGGTGCCCACCTGGCTCCCCTGGCGGAGCACAGGACTCTCAGTCTTGAGGTTGTACATTCAAGCCCCATGGTGAGGGTAGACTTGACTCAAAAAACAACAACAACAAAAAACCCAATGGGGCGCCTGGGTGGCTCAGTGGATTAAAGCCTCTGCCTTCGGCTCTGGTCATGATCTCAGGGTCCTGGAACGGAGCCCAGCATCTGGTTCTCTGCTCGGCAGGGAGCCTGCTTCCCCCCTCTCTCTGCCTGACTGATCGCTCTCTGTCAAATAAACAAAAACAAAACAAAACAAAACAAAACAAAAAAACCCAAACACCAAAGGAGCTATGTCCAGAACTGAGACATAATTCACAAACACATCTGCTCTACAGTTCATACCCTGACTGTGTTACACTTATGCTTTACGACAGGCCAGAAGCAGTATCAGAATCATAGCAAACAAGCACATTCCTTAAGAATTTGATAACGTAAAAAAAAAAAAAAGAATTTGATAACGTTGCAATGTATCCAGTCACCGTGGTTATATCAAGAGTCCCATTAAATGTCCATGGCACAGAGTCTTGCCAAGCAGGACTGAGACATAGCTCCATCTGTTGCCTCTTTATTTTTAAGATTAAAAAAACAGGGACGCCTGGGTGACTCAGTTAAGCAGCTGCCTTCGGCTCAGGTCATGATCCCAGGGTCCTAGGATCGAGTCCCACATCGGGCTCCTTGCTCAGCAGGGAGCCTGCCTGTCTCTCTGCCTCTGCCTGCCACTCTGCCTGCTTGTGCGCTCTTTCCCTAACAAATAAATAAATAAATAAAATATTTAAAAATATATTTTAAAAAATAATTTTTTAAAAAGTAGGCTCCACACTTAGTGTGGAGCCCGGTGTAGGACTTGAACTCATAACCCTGAGGCCAACAGTCAGATGTTTAACCAACTGAGCCACCCAGGCACCTCTTTTTTTTTTTTTTTTTTTTTTTTTCTAAAGTAATCTCTACACCCAGGATGGGACTCAAAGTTGTGACCCCTGAGGTCAAGAGTCCCACGCTCCACCAACTGAGCCAGCCAGGTGCCCCTAAGGGACTGTATTTTGGCGGGTTGCTTAGCTCTAGGGTATCAGGATAGCTGTTTATTATGTAATTTAGACAATTTATTCTGCCAGAACACTGTTCCATTTTCTATTTATTTCACCCTGGGCTGGATTTAGGTGTTTCCTTAGTAACACATTAAACTTTTTACTATTCCTGCAGCTGTTGGATTAGATTTTCTTCTTATTGGCCTAGACCCATGGCCTTACTGTAAGGTTTGTTTCCTGGTTTATTTCTGTGGCCTGGGGGGCTCCGTCAATACCAGTAAGTGTCTGTAAGTCTTGTATTGTAGCTTTCACATCTATGTAAACCCCAGTCCTGAGAAGTACCCACCACAGCCATATCTGGTCTCCTGGTGACCCAGTCATGGCTTCAGCATATTCTGTCCACCAGTTTTATCTTCTGCTAGCTCTTCAAATTATGTGCCCTTTCTTCTATTGTCAGCTGACCCAGAAAAGGCTGGCAGATTTGACAATGTTTTAGTACCTCTCTCCTTTTACCACTTCATTAATGAGTTTGTGCCCAACTGTCCATTTGTTTGGGAACTCCACACAGCTAGAATTTTGTCAGTTAACCATTTTCGATGCTATATTTCCAGTTCATTTCTCTACTTTCTTTTTAAGATTTTATTTATTTATTTGACACACAGAGAGAGATCAAAAGTAGGCAGAGCAGCAGGGAGAGAGATAGGGGGAAGCAGGCTCCCTGATGAGCAGAGAGCCTGATGCAGGGCTCGATCCCAGAACCCCGAGATCATGACTGGAGCCAAAGGCAGAGGCTTAACCCACTGAGCCATCCAGGTGCCCCACATTTCTCTACTTTCTAATTGTATTTTGCTTCTTGAGTTTTACCTTTCTCAGTGCTGAGACATGATCCTCTGTTACCTAAGACTGTCAAACCTGAGGTGTGCTCTCCCATATTGGTTTTCTCCATACTGATTGTGTTTATTAGACAATTATCTTTTTCCATTCAGGGCACCGAGTTATTAGGACATTGGCTACTGCCCATGGATCATAATTCAAGATAACTTCAGGATGTACTTTGCATAAGTTCTGACTTATTGGCAATTGTTCTGATTTTATTTTATTTTATTTTATTTTTAAAGATTTTATTTATTTGACAGAGAGAGATCACAAGTAGGCAGGCAGAGAGAGAGGGGGAAATAGGCTCCCCGCTGAGCAGAGAGCCCCATGCGGGGCTCCATCCCAGGACCCTGAGATCATGACCTGAGCCGAAGGCAGATGCTTAACCCACTGAGCCACCCAGGCGCCCCGGCAATTGTTCTGATTTTAATTCAACATATTGAGTTGCCATGTCTGTCCTTCCAGCTGCCAGAGTTCCTCCTCTGGTTGCATATAGGACTGCTGCTTTCCACTCAATGTCTTGGGGTATGAGTGAGGTACTCCCATGCTTGGGCCCTCCCTCCCATTGCCAGCTCAGTAGGCCAGGTCTTCCTCACCCTCTCTGCTCATGGGGCAAGTCTGGTAAAGCCTGAGATACTGCCTTCTCCATGGAGGACCCTGCTTTGTCCTTTCCCTTATGTAGCATTTCCATTTAGGTAAATAGGACTTTGTGCTACCTGTTTTGTTTGGTCAGCACTGAATGTAAAGCATACTAAGATGTGTGACTTGATTCTTATTTTGGGGCTACCATTAGTCTCACCACATCCTGTAATGCAAGGAATGTAACCAGTGCTCCTTTTTTTCTTTTTTTTAAGATTTTGTTTATTTATTTGACAGACAGAGATCACAAGTAGGCAGAGAGGCAGGCAGAGAGAGAGGAGGAAGCAGGCTCCCTGCTGAGCAGGGAGCCCGATGCAGGGCTCGATCCCAGGACCCTGGGATCATGACCTGAGCCGACGACAGAGGCTTTAACCCACTGAGCCACCCAGGCGCCCCCCTTTCTTTTCTTTTTTTTTTTAAATATTTTATTTTTAAGTAACCTCTACCCTGAATGTGGGGCTCGAACTCACAACCCCAAGATCAAGAGTCCAGGCAGATGCCCCGTCCCCTTTTTTCTATTGGTCTAGTTTTCTATATCAGAAAATGTCTTTGTTCCGTAGGCTGAACTAGAGCTGTGCCAGATCGTCAAAGTCTAACCCAGAGTGACCAGTCCGCATGACCATGAGTCACTAGAATCTCTTGTTTTCTTTGGTGGTACAGGTGCTCAGGGTAAAGATGCTGGGCCACCCTCTCTGGTTCATCTAAGGACATGTGTTGTTTGATCCTGTGGGAAATCTTGGGCTTTTTCCCCCTAGTGATTTGATATATTGTAAAAGAATATTTAACACGGAGTCTGTTTTCCCCAATAGCCAAGTGATCCTATCAATTTCAGGGTCTTTTTTTTTTTTTAAACCCTAGGCTATGTCCTTTATGTATTCATTAGTTTATTCTGGTGTGGTGCTCCCTCTAATGACTAGATTTTACCTAAAATGTGAACTAAGATACCCCCCCTTTTTTAAAGATTTTATTTTTTTATTTGACAGACAGAGATCACAAGTAGGCAGAGAGGCAGGCAGAGAGAGAAGGGGGAAGCAGGCTCCCCGCAGAGCAGAGAGCCCAATGCGGGGCTCCATCCCAGGACCCTGGGATCATAACCTGAGCTGAAGGCAGAGGCTTTAACCCACTGAGCCACCCAGGCAACCCTAAGATACTCTTTTTAAAAAATTCATTTGAGGGATGCCTGGGTGGCTCAGTTGGTTAAGCGGCTGCCTTCGGCTCAGGTCATGATCCCAGCGTCCTGGGATCGAGTCCCACATTGGGATCCTTGCTCGGCAGGGAGCCTGCTTCTGCTTCTGCCTCTGCCTGCCGCTCTGTCTGTGCTCTCTCTCCCTCTCTCTCTGACAAATAAATAAATTAAAAAAAATTTCACTTGAAAGAGAGAGAGAGAGAGAGAGAGAGAGCAAGAGAAGGGGCAGGGGCAAAAGGAGAGGGAGAAGCTGACTTCCACCAACCCCAGCAGGGAGCCCAACATGTGGGGCTCGATCCCAGGACTCCTTGATCATGACCTGAGCTGAAAGCATTTATCCTTAACCAAGTGAGCCACCCAGGCGTCCCTCTAAGATACTCTTTTTTACAATTTTATGGTGAACAATTGTCCATTCTTTTAATTCTAAGTATCTTATGATTTTATCCATTTAACTTATTGAATGTTTCCTTTCTTTTCCTCTAATTATGATATTGTATCTATAATAACGTGTAAGGGAGTTAAACTTTCTCAAATCCCCATAAGTACAAGGCTATTTATATGTTTCTGGACTCCTTTCTTTCTTTCTTTTTTTTTTTTTTGTAAAGATTTTATTTATTTATTTGTCAGAGAGAGAGAGAGAGAGAGAGAGTAAGCGAGCACAGGCAGACAGAGTGGCAGGCAGAGGCAGAGGGAGAAGCAGGCTCCCTGCTGAGCAAGGAGCCTGATGTGGGACTCGATCCCAGGACGCTGGGATCATGACCTGAGTGGAAGGCAGCCGCTTAACCAACTGAGCCACCCAGGCGTCCCTCTGGACTGCTTTCTGAAATGTCTTTTGTTTTCTTTGCCAAGTACTCTGGTGTTCTGGACGTATTGGTCTTACAAGAAAACATGTTACAAGGATCTGCGGAGACATGTGTTTTCTTAGATACGTAGAGATCTTTTCTAGGGTTTCTAATGTGTGAGACAAGGGGCTTGCTATGCATTTTATTTTGTAATATTGTACATATTGTTTTATTTTGCACATTATATTTCACTTTTCTTTCTGTTTCAGTGGCCAGCATGCATCTTCCTTCTGGCCCCACTGATGACTTGTAGGGGGTAAGGTCTGCCTATTTCTGCCTTCTTTTTTTTTTTTTTAAGATTTTATTTATTTGACAGAGAGAGAGACATCACAAGTAGGCAGAGAGGCAGGTAGAGACAGAGAGGGGGAAGCAGGCTCCCCGCTGAGCAGAGAGCCCGATGTGGGGCTCTATCCCAGGACCCTGAGATCATGACCCAAGCCGAAAGCAGAGGCTTAACCCACTGAGCCACCCAGGCACCCTCTATTTCTGCCTTCTTTTCAAATCCTGTAAAAATGATCTTGGTCTCATGATTTTATCCTTGAGTTCTGTATTGCAGAGTATGAAAAATATATATGGGTAACCAAAAGAGAAAAACCATCTCCTCACATGACTCGATATTGAGAAAGGTTGCTTAACATTGTTGTCATGGAATGAACGTGGATTTGGATGTCGGAAAGACCCTGACTTCTGTCCCTTCTGGTTGGGTATCAAATCTAACATCCGCTTGGCTTTGATACTTGAGCCTGCTGTGACCAAAAGGGGGCACTGTTCCAAGTTGCCTGGTAAAAGCTACAAGGGTGGGCTCTCCCAGGCCTTGACTCTGTCTGCTTCCCCTTCTGCGGAGAACACTGTGGACCCTCTCTCCACCTGCCTGAGTCCCATTCAGACTTCAGATTTCAGCTCAGACAATTCCTCCTGTGGAAAGCCAGATCACTTCCCTTTCCTTCCTTCCTCTCTCCCTCCCTTCCTTCCTTCTCTTTCATATTTTCTTTATTTATTTGTCAGAGAGAGAGAGAGAGAGAGCACAAGCAGGGGGAACATTAGGCAGAGAGAGAAGCAGGCTCCCTGCTGATCAGGGAGCCTGATGCAGGACTCGATATCAGGATCCTGGGATTATGACCTGAGCCGAAGGTGGATGCTTAACCCACTGAGCCACCCAGACGTCCCTAAAATGAGGATCCTAATACCCACTTTATGGTATTAACTGTGAAGGATGAATGAACAGATACATGAAAACAATCCCTGGCAAATAGAAAGCATTTGATAAATTATGATTAATTTATCATTAATAATAATTTTTGTTAGTAATAATGAGCATTTATTCGTTTTATTAATACTTGCTAATTTTATTATTCTCTGGCTTCTCTTTTCCAACCGAGGCTGGCTTCGCCCTCTCTGTTCCCTTAGCCTTGGCTTTCATAATGCTGAATTAGACTTTCATTTTACTTGTCTGCTAGGCTCTGAGATGCCTAAAGGCAGAAGCATGTCCTTTACCACTACACACCAGCTCCTAGTACAGGGCCAGGCACTTCAGGACTCAAGGTCAAGGGCCAGGGCCTTATGAGGAATCAAATTAGGATTCCAGGGATGACATAATAACAAGAGAATTGGGGTCTGGAGCTCCAGGGGAATGGGCAGTCCTAGCTCTACCTCCCACTTTTGGGGCTACTTTGAACAAGTCCCTTCAACTCTCTGGATTTTGGCTTTCTCATCAATAAAAGGGGGTGATGGGACGCCTGGGTGGCTCAGTTGGTTAAGCAGCTGCCTTCGGCTCAGGTCATGATCCCAGCGTCCTGGGATCGAGTCCCACATCGGGCTCCTTGCTTGGCAGGGAGCCTGCTTCTCCCTCTGCCTCTGCCTGCCACTCTGTCTGCCTGTGCTCGCTTGTTCTCTCTCCCTCTGTCTCTGACAAATAAATAAATAAAAT
>PISX010020025.1:0-36806 GCA_004024625.1 Mellivora capensis
ATAAAAGAAAGAACAAGAACCACATGATACTCTCAATAGATGCTGAAAAAGCATTTGACAAAGTACAGCATCCCTTCCTGATCAAAACTCTTCAAAGTGTAGGGATAGAGGGCACATACCTCAATATTATCAAAGCCATCTATGAAAAACCCACCGCAAATATCATTCTCAATGGAGAAAAACTGAAAGCTTTTCTGCTTAGGTCAGGAACACGGCAGGGATGTCCATTATCACCACTGCTATTCAACATAGTACTAGAAGTCCTAGCCTCAGCAATCCGACAACAGAAAGAAATCAAAGGCATCCAAATCGGCAAAGAAGAAGTCAAACTATCACTCTTTGCAGATGATATGATACTATATGTGGAAAACCCAAAAGACTCCGCTCCAAAACTGCTAGAACTTGTACAGGAATGTAGTAAAGTGTCAGGATATAAAATCAATGCACAGAAATCAGTTGCATTTCTCTACACCAACAACAAGACAGAAGAAAGAGAAATTAAGGAGTCAATCCCATTTACAATTGCACCCAAAACTATAAGATACCTAGGAATAAACCTAAGCAAAGAGGGCTAAAAATCTACACTCAGAAAACTATAAAGTACTCATGAAAGAAATGGAGGAAGACACA
Organism: Mellivora capensis; assembly: GCA_004024625.1. Lineage (NCBI taxonomy): Eukaryota > Metazoa > Chordata > Mammalia > Carnivora > Mustelidae > Mellivora > Mellivora capensis. The sequence continues at coordinate 631 of PISX010020025.1, forward strand.
AAGAAATGGAAAAATGTTCCATGTTCCTGGATTGGAAGAACAAATATTGTGAAAATGTCTATGCTCCCTAAAGCAATCTACACATTTAATGCAATCCCTATCAAAATCCCACCCATTTTTTTCAAAGAAATGGAGCAAATAATCCTAAAATTTATATGGAACCAGAAAAGACCTCGAATAGCCAAAGGAATATTGAAAAAGAAAGCCAAAGTTGGTGGCATCACGATTCCGGACTTCAAGCTCTATTACAAAGCTGTCCTCACCAAGACAGTATGGTACTGGCACAAAAACAGAGACATAGATCAATGGAACAGAATAGAGAGCACAGAAATAGACCCTCAACTCTATCGTCAACTAATCTTTGATAAAGCAGGAGAGAATATCCAATGGAAAAAAGACAGCCTCTTCAATAAATGGTGTTGGGAAATTTGGACAGCCACTTGCAGAAAAATGAAATTGGACCATTTTCTTATACCACACATGAAAATAGATTCAAAATGGATGAAGGACCTCAATGTGAGAAAGGAATCCATCAAAATCCTTGAGGAGAACACAGGTCGCAACCTCTTCGACTTCAGCCACAGCAACATCTTCCTAGGAACATCTCCAAAGGCAAGGGAAGCAAAGGCAAAAATGAACTATTGGGATTTCATCAAGATCAAAAGCTTTTGCACAGCAAAGGAAACAGTTAACAAAACTAAAAGAGAACTGACAGAATGGGAGAAGATATTTGCAAACGACATATCAGATAAAGGGCTAGTGTCCAAAATCTTAAATTTATTTATTTGTCAGAGAGAGGGAGAGAGAGCGAGCGAGCACAGGCAGACAGAGTGGCAGGCAGAGGCAGAGGGAGAAGCAGGCTCCCTACCGAGCAAGGAGCCCGATGTGGGACTCGATCCCAGGACGCTGGGATCATGACCTGAGCTGAAGGCAGCTGCTTAACCAACTGAGCCACCGAGGCATCCCTAGTGTCCAAAATCTATAAAGAACTTATCAAGCTCAACACCCAAAGAACAAATAACTCAATCAAGAAATGGGCAGAGGACATGAACAGACATTTCTGCCAAGAAGACATCCAGATGGCCAACAGACACATGAAAAAGTGCTCCACATCCCTCGGCATCAGGGAAATACAAATCAAAACCCCATGAGATATCACCTCACACCAGTCAGAATGCCTAAAATTAACAAGTCAGGAAATGACAGATGCTGGCGAGGATGTGGAGAAAGGGGAACCCTCCTACACTGTTGGTGGGAATGGAAGCTGGTGCAACCGCTGTGGAAAACAGCATGGAGGTTCCTCAAAAAAGTTGAAAATAGAACTACCCTATGACCCAGCAATTGCACTCCTGGGTATTTACCCTAAAGATAGAAACGTAGGGATCCGAAGGGGCACGTGCACCTGAATGTTTATAGCAGCAATGTCTACAATAGCCAAAGTATGGAAAGAACCTAGATGTCCATCCACAGATGAATGGATAAAGAAGAGGTGGTATATATACACAATGGAATACTACGCAGCCATCAAAAGAAATGAAATCTTGCCATTTGCGACGACGTGGGTGGAACTAGAGGGTATCATGCTTAGTGAAATAAGTCAATCGGAGAAAGACAACTATCATATGATCTCCCTGATATGAGGAAGTGGAGATGCAACATGGGGGGTTGGGGGGGGTAGGAAAAGAAGAAAAGAAACAAGATGGGATCGGGAGGGAGACAAACCATAAGGGACTCTTAATCTCACAAAACAAACTGAGGGTTGCTGGGGGGAGGGGCGTCGGGATGGGGGGGATGTAATGGACACTGGGGAGGGTATGTGCTATGGTGAGTGCTGTGAAGTGTGTAAACTTGGCGATTCACAGACATGTACCCCTGGGGATAAAAATACTTTATATGTTTATAAAAAATTAAAAAAAATTTTACTTAATTTTAAGTAGCCACATGTAGCTAAGTGGCCACCATGTTGAACAGTGTAAAGTTATACAAATCCCTTTTCATCCTTCAAAACTCATTTCAAACACGACTCAACCTCCGGACCAGCTATATAATTTGTGGAGCCCAATGCGAAATGAAAATGCAGGAACCCTTGTTAAATTATTAAGAAATTCAGGATAGCAACAGCAGAGCATTAAACAAAGCACACTTCTAAGTGCATGAATCCCATGGCCATGAAGACTGCCCTGCAAGACCTGGAGAGAAACTAACAAAAGATATGAAGAGGCAATTCACTGAAGAGGAAATCTGCATGGTCAATAAGTGTTTGAAAAGATTTACATTTCCTATGAAAACATTTTCATAGGAACCAAGGAAATGCAAATTAAAGCCACAGTGAGATATACTTCCATACCCCCCAGAAATTTTAAAGTCCAGTAATTCCGTATTGTCAGTATATCACTGCTGGTGAACGTATTGTGTATCACTTCTCTAGCAAGTTGTACCACCTCTCTAGCAAGATTGAAGATGTACCTGTCCTGTAAACCAGCAATTGCACTCAGGTGTCCTCCCTGGAGAAACTCTTGCACATGTGATCAAGAAGACATCTGCAAGAATGTTTATGACAGCTGTCTTATACTGAGAGGAATTTGAAGTAAACTGAAAATATACAAATGGGAAGCTGATAAATAAATGCAGTATTTTCTTAAGAAGAATTTTTTTTTAATATTTTATTTATTTATTTGACAGACAGAGATCATAAGTAGGCAGAGAGGCAGGCAGAGAGACGGAGGGGGAAGCAGACTCCCTGCTGAGCAGAGAGCCCGATGCGGGGCTCGATCCCAGGACCCTGGGATCATGACCTGAGCTGAAGGCAGAGGCTTTAACCCACCGAGCCACCCAGGCGCCCCAGAAGAATTTTATGTAACAGTAAAAATGGATGGATTAGAACTATAATTCTGGGGGCGCCTGGGTGGCTCAGTGGGTTAAAGCCTCTACCTTCAGCTCAGGTCATGATCCCAGGGTCCTGGGATTGAGCCTCGCATCGAGCCCAGCCTTAGGCTCTCTGCTCAGCAGGGAGCCTGCTTCCACCTGCCTCTCTGCCTACTTGTGATCTCTGTCTGTCAAATAAATAAATAAAAAATATTTTAAAAAAGAGAGAAGGAAAATTCTGCATAATGTGACTCAAAATTAAGCAATAAAAGATTCACAAATGTATCTATAAACAATTTTTAAAAAATTTTTCATGAGAAAAAACTTTAAGAAAAGTAAAAAAAATTGACAACTTGGAGAAAATATTTGTGCTGTATATGATTAAAGGGCTACTATTTTTTCTCAGTATTTCATTATGAACATTGTCAAACATAGCAAATTTGAAAAAATATGTAGGGAACACCCATATATGCACTAATTTTTGATGTGTTTCAAAGTAAACTGTAAACATCATTATACTGCTTTTTAAGTACTTCTTCATGTTTATCATTAATCAGAGTTAAATATTTGTTTACAGGTGTCTTCAGATATAAAATTTAAATGCAATGAATACACAAAACTTAAGTGTGCATTTATTGATTTTTGACATGCATACACCTGTGTAACTCAAACCCCTATCCACAGATAATAGTAGTAATATATAAAGAGCTCATCAAAATTGAGAAGACAAATACCACCACAATAAAAAAAATGAGTATAAGATATGAACAGACAATTTCACCAAAAAAAGTAATACATATAGCCTCTAAATGTAGGAAAAGATGCTCAACCTGTCTATAATAAGGGAAATATTTAACAATTAACAATCAGAAAAGGAAATTAAGAACACAACTCTATTTACAGCAGCATCAAAAAGAATAAAATGCTTTGGAATTAACCAAGGAGGTGAAAGACTCATACATTGGAAACTATAAAACATTGCTCAAAGAAATGAAGGAAGACATGAATAAATGAAAAGATATTCTGGGGGTGCCTGGGTGGCTCAGTCAGTTAAGCATTCCATCTTGGTTTTGGCTCAGGCCATGATCTCAGGGTCCTAAGATCAAGCCCCATGTCAGGCTCTGCACTCAGCACTGGGTCTGCTTGTCCCTCTCCCTCTGCTCCCCCACTCCCTCCCTGCTCTCTCCTTCCCCCCCACTGGCTCTCATAAATAAATAAAATCTTAAAAAAAAAGAGAGAGAGATTCTGTATTCATGGACTGAAAGGTTTAATAGTGGTAAAATGTCAATATTACCTGAAGTGATCTACAGATTCAGTGCAATCCCTATTAGAATTCAAATAGCATTTTGCAGAAATAGAAAAATCCATTTTAAAATTCATCAGAATCTCAGAGGACCCCCAAATAACCAAAAAAATCTTGAAAAGAACAAAGTTGCAGGTCTCAGTTCCTGATTTGAATATTTATTACAAAGCTATAGCTAATCAAAACAGTGTGGTATTGGCAGTAAGACCAAAGGAATAGAATAGAGACTCCAGAAATAATCTGTCATATATATGTTTGAATGACTTTGACAAGGGTGCCAATATCACTCATGGTGAAAGTACAGTCTTTTCAACAAATGGTGCTAGAAAAACTGGATATCCATGTCCAAAAGAATGAAGTTGGACTCTGCCCTAACAACATATACAAAAGTTAACTAAAAATGGATTGGATATTTACACATAGAAGCTAAAACCATAAAACTCATAGGAGAAAAAGTAGAGGAAAATCTTCATGATACTGGAGTCTTCTCACTTGCTTGTGGAAAGACAAAATGTATAAGCACCATTGGGGGGGGGGTGGAATTTGGCAATGTTACCTTTGACCCAACAATCTCACTTCTAGGAATGTCTCCCAAAGATATACTTGGAAAAATATGAAATTACAGGCACAAACCTATAAAACTGTAAACCACCCAAATGTCCAGTGACAGGGAACTGGTTTAATAAACTTGGTGCATCTAAGCAGTGGAGAACTATGCAGCTGTAGAAAGGAATGAGGAATATCTTGATATATTGGTATGGAACAATCTCCAGGCTATATTGTTAAGTGAAATAAAGCAAAATGTGAGATTTTTTTTTTATGGTACACTGCCTTTTGTATGAGAAATGGTGAGAAAATGTTGGTATAGTCAGAAACACTTGTTTATATTTTTCATAAAGTAACAATGAAACAATACCTCAAAAACTAATAAAAATGGCTTCCTATATTGGGAGAGAGAGTGCAGGATAAAAGGGAAAAGAGAAGAAAAAGTTCTGTTGGTGCATCTTGTTATATAGTTTTGACTTCTGAAGCATATAAGAGGTTTTTATAATTAGAAAATGGGAAAAATAAACCCCTAAAATTGAAAACAAATGGAAACAAATGAACATAACCATATATCAATTTGGTACCATAGCTATGTAGATAAAATAATTACTTCATTTTAAAATACAGTATACCACTTGTAGGATGTATTCTAAAGAAAAAAGCTGTGAAGAAATTTTACACTGCATTTAGTTGTCTTATCTGTAGTAAAAGTAGTGATGACATAGGCAAAAAAGACAGATAAATAATTGTGTTAATACCATTAGAATTTGAGATTTTCACTGCAAAAGAGAAGTATAAAATTTCAAAAGTCAAGCAAAAACAGTAATGACTGCAATGAATTGAAATGTCAAATATATATAAATCTGCTCATGACGATGCTTTAAAGAACACGTTGGTTATCATTGGAGTTTGCCAGATTACTAAGTAATGTAATTTAAACATTAATGAATGAGGGGGTAGTCAAGTATTCTGCCTTTCTTGTATAAATGGAATACTTGATGAGAAAGAGTTCTTCGTAGGTGAGGAAGGTGTTTTTGTTTTTGTTGTTTTTTTAAAGATTTTACTTTTAAGTAATCTCTACACCAAATGTGGGGCCTGCACTAATACCCTGAGATCAAGAGTCATGCATTCCACCCACTGAGCCTGCCAGGTGCCCTGAGGAGAAGTTTTTTGTAGATGAGTGCCAGCTAATGAATAAGGAAACAATGATAGGATAGACAATCACCATTTTGCATCCTCTAATGAAGTAAAGGCTATCTGGGAAACATCACTGACATATTAGGTAAAATGTTGATAGGTAACTTTACAATAGAGAAAACTGGTTATACCACTGGAACCCAATGAACAATTTTAATAATAATAAAGCTAGGACAAAAATGTGTACTTTGTGGTGTGATGTAACTGGAAATACACAACCAATTGGTGTAATTGGAAGTACATTACCAATTCACAAATCAGTTAAGTATTCTTGCATAAAAAAAATCTAATTAGGCTTCTAACTCATCTTACAGGAAATATGGGGGACAGAGGCATAATTATAGCATTGATAGGAGAAAGATCAATAGCTTAAAATAATTTTATTAGTGGGGCGCTTGTGTGGCTCAGTGGGTTAAAGCCTCTGCCTTCGGCTCAGGTCATGATCCCAGGGTCCTGCAATCAAGCCCCGCATCGGGCTCTCTGCTCCGCAGGGAGCCTGCTTCCCCCTCTCTCTCTGCCTGCCTCTCTGCCTACTTGTGATCTCTGTCTGTCAGATAAATAAATAAAATCTTTTAAAAAGATTTTATTAGTAAAAGTATGGGTAAATGGAAATAAATGAACTAAACTTTCAATTCCAAGCTTAGAAAGTGAAGAGTAAAAGAACCACAGAAAGCAGGAAGAATAATAAAGATTAAAAAGCAGAAATTAATTATTAGAAAAAAAAATTACAGAACTAATAAATCTTTGGGAAAAGGAAACAAAATAGTTCTAGGCAAAAAATAAATAGACATACTACCAGCTAACTTAATCAGGAGAGGAAACAGAGAGAAAATACACAAAATAAGAAATGACAACTAAGACCTAAGCTTTGCAATGGTAGAAATTTTTTAAAGTTTGAGACTACTTTGTACAACTTTGTGCAAATGCACTTGAAAATCTAGTTGAAATAAATAATTTACTAGGAAACTTAAATTTCCAAAATTGTCCCTAGGGAGATAAAAGTTTAAACAAATCAATTTTCATGGCAGGGATAGAGAACAACCTATGCAGTAGAGATCTCTGTAAACCAACATGGAGTGTTTTCAAGAAATATTGTTAAAAAAAAAAATCAAGTTGTGGAAGAGTATAATACAGTATATTATATATTGAGTATATTGAGTATAATACAAATATTTTTATAGGAATGGGGGAAATAAGACAACATAGATATTTGCATATTATTATTTTTTTTTTAGAGCACACACCAGTGAGGATGGGGGGTGGGGTGGGAAGGAAAAGGAAGAGGGAGAGTCCCAAGCAGTGGGGCCCAACATGGGGCTCAATCTTATGATCCTGAGATCATGACTTGAACCAAAATCAACATTGGACACTTAACCAACTGAGCCACCCAGGTGCCCCTGTATTTGCATATTATTTTAAAAAGAAATAAAAGGATAAACCAGAAACTAACAAAAATGTTGAAATAGTATGACTTCTCTGCGCTTACCTCTTTATGTATTTTTCACTTTTGAACCATGTAAATGTTCTGCATATGAAATCAATAATAATATAAAAACAAACCCTAATATTGAACACTGCTACAAATTAACCCCACGAATGAAACTATTGCATTGATACCATAACCACTCAGAAAAAAATAATTCAGTTGACTTTTAAGCACAGTACTTCCTTAATAGAATAATAACATTTTCTTTACAGGTCTGTTTTTTATAATGCTATCAGTAAAGAAATTCTGAAATTATTTTGTATATGTTAAGAAAATTGTTGGAAACCAGGAGATCTTTCCTCACTATGGGAGAAGGGAGATTCCAATTGGAATAGGAGGAGGTTAGGAAGAATCATGTTTTGTGTTTTTTTTTTAAATTATATTTAATTGAATTAGAATATCAGTATTAGCTCATGCTTCTTTAAAAATGTTTATTTCCTAGCTCTGTCTCCTGAAGAAGCCTTGAAGCAATAGTGTTCCAGTAATACTGGGCATACCTCGTACACAATTTCTAAAGGAACCCAGGTTCTTTGAGGAAATGGCTGATTTTATGTCTGGGATACAGGAAATACACAGTAAGTTGAAAACATCTTGTGTGTAAAACCAAGGAATTACTAAAAATTAATGGGGACATGTCAAAAAGATACAGGAATTAGCTTAAAGTTTTTCCTGCTGCCCAAATTTATGATACATTGAACATCAAAAAGAACAATGATGATAATAGTTTATACCATCTTGAGTCAGAAAAGAACCCATTAGTCCGTAGTGACACTCAAAACAAAGATGGTGATGGAGGTGAGCTTTCTTCTTTCAAAGGCTGCCAGCTAATAAATGTGAAAAAAATTACAGAATTAGGAAAATCACCATTTGCAACCACTATTGTTATCATTCAGGCAAGGATCATCAATGGATGCTGAAATTATTGGGTGGAAGATTTTTGAGGATTATTGGGCAATGGGATATTCACACATTATCATGTATCACCCCACAGATTGCAATATGGTACACACACACACACACACACACACACAGTGTATTGACATTGTACCCTAATCTTTATAAGCTTTCAGTAGCCCACAAATGGGCTACTGAAACAGTAATCTTCAATGGAAAAGGAGACTTCCCTTTGTCTTTGTGTGTGTTGTTTTGGAACGTTCCTCACTTCTAGAGACACAAAAGTATTGCCTGAGGGAAACTGAGGCTACCAGAATGGAGATGTTTAGATTGAGAAGCTAAGCCAGATATTTTATTTTGTAATGAAAAACTGATGTGTCTTGCCAAAGACTGGTATTTTAGCAAAGCAAGACCATGCAGACTTGTGTCTTCCACAGGAGAATGGATTGTTTTCCAGATTTGGATTTAGATTTTATTGTTTGGTTTTGATTGCTGGAGATGTGTATATATGTGTTCTTCTTTGTGGAGTAACACACAGAGAATTAGGAGCAGAACCTCTAAAGCTGTAGGAGAGAGAGTCATACCTGATCTATCTCTGGGACTTTGAAGAAATGACTTGGACTTAGTCCAGTTTAGCAGAGTGGATTGTGGATATGCTCACTAAGATTCCATAACTTAGAATATACTGATGTTGGCTGCCACTGTGTCATAATTATCCTGAGGGGTAAGAGGAGGGTGGAGCTTAGAATAACCAAAGCCCTGTTGGGTGGTGATTCTTTTGAAGGAAACAATTCTATTGGAGATCATCCACTTGACTAGTAATTATAAATTATTGGGTTGCATAATTTAAGGATGGAGGAGGTACAGGAACTAGAGAAGAAGAACTTTTTTCTCTTTTGAGTTCTTGCTGGGAGTATAATATGGATCTTGAGACATCAAGATAAATGGGGGCCGAACGGAAAGGCAGTCAACGCACGGTCCCACTGGGGAGGGCATCTTTGACAGAAACTATTTCTAAGGGCAGTAAGGAGTGACTGCCTGTACTAAGCTTCCCTTGCCAACGTATCTTAGCTCTGGTGGGGGATTAAGGAAGGGCTTGTTCTAGCCAGGGCTCAGTGGTAAAGGGCAAAATGCTGCCTCTCCCCTGTAATGGCAAAGGAGTGATAATGAGGATGTCCCAAGTTAGCAAAAATACATATATATTTTCCAAAGGTTTTAACTTCTGTATAAATCAATTAATAAGAGTGTATACCAATTATTAATTGGTTCTGTCTTTTCCTTATAATAAATTCACAGTCTCCTACCAATAAGAGAAATTCCAATGATTTTGAAAAATTGATATTTTTTCATTAGTTTGCCAACAGCAGACCTTGGACCTCCATAGTTGCATGAGACGAGTCCTTATGATATATCTCTGTCTCTATCATTATGTGTATATAGGTAGATAGGTAGATAGATACACATTTATTGGTTCCATTTATCTGGAGATCCCAGACTAATACACTAGATAATGAATACAGTCTTTCTTTCATAAAATACTTGGTTGGGGAGAGCTTTAACTGTCATACACTTACATCTGCCTCATCTTTTAACTGCTGTATGATATCCCTTGTTCTACGGTATATTTATCCATTTCCTTCTTGATAGGTACATAAGTTCTCTGGCAAACAACATTTTGGCAAAGTAGGTTGCTTCCATTATGGATTGAGAATTGCTGAGCCTGTCCTGGCCATAGGGTGAAACACACATGAGAGGAAAATGGAAATATCTTCCACAGTGAGGATTTGTTCTCCCTGTATCACAGACCTTAGGACAATAGCTCCCATTCATGGCTTTGTGACCTTACTTTGCCAAGTCAGGACATTTTTTAAAAAGCAAAAACAAAGAACTTTCTGTTACCATCATCATTTTCAAAAGCAGGCTATTTTAGGGGTGCTTGGGTGGCTCTTGATTTTGGCTCAGGTCATGATCTCAGGGTCATGAGACTTGAGCCCTGAGTCAGGTTCCATGCTCAGCATGGAGTCCGCTTGAGACTCTCTCTCCCTGTGCCCTTCCTCCTCCCTCTAAAATAAGTAAATAAATCTTTAAAAAATGAACAAACAAGCAAACAAACAAAAATCCAGACTATTTTAACATGAAAGCACAGAGACAACCTCAGTTTAATAGAATTGAATAAATTCAATATTATTCAAAATGCACTGCACTGTTGGGATGCCTGGGTGGCTCAGTGGGTTAAAGCCTCTGCCTTCGGCTCAGGTCATGATCCCGGGGTCCTGGGATCGAGCCCCGCATTGGGCTCTCTGCTCAGCAGGGAGCCTGCTTCCCTTCCTCTCTCTCTGCCTGCCTCTCTGCCTACTTGTGATCTCTGTCTGTCAAATAAATAAATAAAATCTTTAAAATAATGCACTGCACTGTCTTTATGCTTTGTAGTCAGCAGGTGAATACATTCTCACTCACCTGTTTCAGTCTCCATATACATACATTAATATTATTCTGACTCCTACATTAACAAAGTATTTGGGAGATAAGTAAAGTGAGAGAGTTCCTGCCTTCTGACAAAGGGATAGATCACAACCTAAGAAAAGATGAAGAATGTTTCCTTGGACTCTGACCTAGGAAGAGTTTAGGATGTGTTAGAAGTCAAACCTGTGTTCTTGAGGTCTCAACCAAAAAGAAGCTTGGCATAGAAAGAAGAGTGTGAGGTTGCCCGGAGAGACTGAAACCCATTGGGAAAGTACTGTCACCCGGTATGCCCTGCAATGGTACCAGAGTTATAGACACCAGAGCGAGTTTTTTAGAGAACAACATCTGAATCCATTAGGTCATCTTTAAGCTGCTTTCTTTAACACCTTTCCCTTCTATACCATGAAAAAATTGTGAGAATATAAGGTTCATGTGAAGTGAAAAAATTTATGATTGTCTTTTGAAATAAAATAGCCACTTTTAGTGGTCATAGCAGCTGTTCCATCTTCAAAGATAAGGAGAAGAAGAGCGAGGAGTGCTGGCCCAGCAAAAAAGTGAGTGTGAAAAATGAAAGGATGGAGAAGCCCATTTTGTGGTTAGAAAGGCCCTGGAGATGGGGCACCTGGCTCATCGGTAGACCATGCAGTTCTTGCTCTCAGGGTTGTGAGTTTGAGCCCCATGTTGGGCATAGGGATTACTTACAAATAAAATCTTAAAACAAACAAAGAACAACAACAAAAATGAAAGACAGGTCCTGATGCGTCAGTTCAGCCAGCACTGTGGTTCTCACCCTATAATCCCACTTGGGGATTGTGAGTTTAGAGTGAGTTTAGGTTTAGAGTGAGTTTAGGTTTAGAGTGAGATCCCAGCTGAAGATCTGTGACTTAGGGGCAATTCTGCTACTCTCAGGGAAAAACCTTGGACCAACCAATGGTCTCGCTGGTCCTTCATTTATAAAATCAGGGTAAGAAGATTGCTCTGTGTGGCAAGAGGGTAAGTTTAAAGCCCTGTGAAAATTAGAAAGTGGTATACAAACAAATTATAATAGTAATAAAAACCAGAAAGGTGAGGGGGGAGTTGGGATGGGCCAAAGCTAGGTCATATGGGGACTTTGTGCAAATTAGAAAAAGAACATCCTTTGGTGGACATGGTGTGGTGCGGCTCACGGCTGCGTTAGTGGAACTTGGTCTGGATTGTAGCCTACCATGTTCCCTGAGTTGCATGTGAACTACTTGCAAAACTGCATGCGGTGGACCCAGTGGTCAGGGCCTTTTGTTCTGGGCCTCAAGTTCAAGGGAGTCTCCAATTCTGACTTCCATTCAATAGAAATACATGCAAGGAGTTCAGGATGAAGCTCTATCACAATGATATTCTGAATGATACTCATCTGGCTAACACTGAGGGCAAGCATTTTCAGTCTCAAGCTACTTGGGCCTTCCTGAGACTTCTGTAGAGCCTAATTATTTAATAACCTTAAAAAAATCCAGTGACATTCAGCTTCAATTAAGGACATTGGTTAAGTAGCTGCATCAGCAATATTTAGATGTAGGACGAATAAAATAAATGCACATAGACACATGACCAATATATGGTCTTCACCCTTGGACATTTCATTTTGCCATGTTTGAAACAAGCCTCGAAACTGGACACAGTACTTTGTTTCATCTGCCTTCTACCCTCCCCATTAATGACTCATTTTATCTGTTATGCTGGCCTTATTTTCTTCTGTTGAACACATCAAATTCACCCAAAGAATGCAAAAATACTGTTTCAAAGGGGCACATGCACCCTGATGTTTATAGCAGCATTATCAACAATAACCAAATTATGGAAAGAGCCCAAATGTCCATCACCTAATGAATGGATAAAGAAGATGTATACACACACACACGCTGGACTATTATTTGACCATCAAAAAGAATGAAATCTTGCCATTTGCAACAATATTGATGGAGTTAGGCTGTATTACACCCAATGAAGTCAGTCAGTCAGAGAAAGACAAATATGATATGATTTTGCTCATATGTGGAATTTAAGAAAAAGAAAAAAAACAGATGAACTTAGGGAAAGGGGGAAAAATAGAGAGAGAGAGAGAAGGAAGCAAACCATAAAAGACTTTTAACTATAGAGGACAAACTAAAGGTTGATGGAGGAAGATGGGTGGGAGATGAGCTAACTGGATGATGGGTATTACGGAGAGCACTTTTGATGAGCGCTGGGTGTTTTATGTAGGTGATGAATCATTAAACTCTACACCTGAAGCCAATTTTACCATATATGTTAACTAACTAGAATTTAAATAAAAACTTCAAATAAACAAACACCCCCCCACACACACACACCTAGTTCATCCTACCTCCGGACATTTGCACTTTCTCTTCCCTCTGCCTAGAATGTTTTTCTCCCAGATTTTTGCATGGCTCAGTTCTTTGAGCTCAAATGACCTCTCTCATCAGAGAGGTATATGAAATAATTATGCGGCTTCTAAGCTGTACTTTTTTAAAAAAATTAACATTTTAACATCTCTGAACCTGAGATGCATTTAACAATTGCTAGTGTCTTCTGAATGGGATTAGCCAGCTAGCAGGCATGGCTTAGTTGTCATTGCTCATGTGGACAAATGAAAATTTGGATGTTATTCGTGGTGGGCCTACTGGACATTGACCTCTTCTTCACAATTTAGTCAACAATCAGGGACACTAGACACCTACATATCTAAGAGAGAAACTCAAATGATATTCTAAAGATCAGGAAGATTTTTTTCTAAAGATTTTATGTTTTAGGTTCACAACAAAATTGAAAGGGAAGTACAGAGACTTCCCATAGACTCCCTGCCCCCACAGGTGCACAGCCTTCCCCATTACCAGTATCCCTTACCATCACAGTACATTTGCAGGAAGATTCTTTGTGTTTCAAAATGCTGAAGCAATGCCAACTTTCCTCACAAAAAACGAGAAAATACAATTCATTCTCTGGAGGACTTCTCCTATGATAGAAGCCCACCTCAGATATAACTGTGTAATTGCATTTTTATACAATGTAAATTCATGTATATATTTTAAACTTCAAATTTGCTTTAAAAAATTATGTACCATAGATATTTATGAGTAATTTGCATCTTTCCCAAGAAAACTTTATCAAGAGTATGACAGAAAAATTGAGATATTTATCTTCAAAATATTTGCTCTCCAAAGGCTGAGAGGATTTATTATTCTGTTCATCTTAAAAATGAAAAACTAGTAAAACAATAAATTAAAAAAACTCAGTGACAGCTGACAGTAAATATTTTCTAGGATCTGCAACTTGTGTTCTTCTGAAAATGAATCTTTCGGGGACACAAGATATCTTACTATTCACTGACCAAAACTTTCAAAGAGCTTATCTTTCTCAAGTGGAGCCTGTAGCTTAGTTTGTAAAGTATTTAATTCTGAAATATGTATTTTATTTGGTCTATTTTTCTTATATTAAGTTCAGTAGCTAACCTCTCCATGTCCATTTATTTTTTTTAAAGATTTTATTTATTTATTTATTTGACAGACAGAGATCACTAGTAGGCAGAGAAGCAGCCAGAGAGAGAGGAGGAAGCAGGCTCCCTGCTGAGCAGAGAGCCTGATGTGGGGCTCTATCCCAGGATCCTGAGATCATGACCTGAGCCGAAGGCAGAGGCTTTAACCAGCTGAGCCACCCAGGTGCCCCTCCATGTCCATTTAAACAAAATATTTCAGAAGCTCATACTACTACCACATTTTCAGTTTACTGGAGAATCTAAATTTCCTTCTGAAAAAAGTAACAGAACAGTGCTCAGTAAACATACCCTTTTAAAACTCAGAATTGAGTTTGGGTTTTTGTTTTGTTGTTTTTATTGCTTCTAACCTCCCAGGCAACAATTATATATCTCGCAGTCTTGATTTTGTTTCAGAAAATAATATTGAAGATGGAATAGAAAAGATCTCCTAGTTCTTATTCATTCTTCTAGTTTTTGAACCAGTTATTCTTACTCCTAACTCTTTATAAGCAAAGTCATGTGTGAAATATTTATGCCTAACGTTGATGAGAATAGAAGTATGGATTTCATACCTGCTTTTTCTGTTTGGGTCCGTATTTTCCAATAACTGACTCTTCTTTCTCATCCTTCGGCTTCATCCATGCCAAGAGTTGATAACAGTGGGGACACCCCTGTTCTCACAACTTGCCTCCATCCTCTTGACCCTTTTTACATACTCAGAGCACCTGAATCAAAGCTGGGCCAATCACAGTCCCTCTGAGGGCATTTGGAATGTCGACTAGAAATTCTAAGCTTATTTTGCCTCATTTTTGGAACAGAGGAGATAGAAACTCAGATATCAATGGGTACTTCCCACCTTGTGAACCAGGATGTAGGCCAAGCCAGTGTGTAGTAAGAGAGAAGGAAAAAAGAAGATATAGAGATTGAAGCAGAGTTGAAGGGAGAGTGGGGGTGGTGCGTCTTCCTGGCCTGACTGTGTCCTACCCTTGAGACATTTGAATCAGCTCTGCTTTTTATGATAACTTATCTTTTAACTATTTCAGCTGGTTAGAAATGGTTCCCGTTACTTAAAAGAGAAATGTTAACCAGTACAGTGCTTTCTACATGAAACTCTTATTTTCTTAATTATTCTTATTAGAGAGCTGTTGTAATAGTCACAAAAGGACTTTCCTCAGAAAATTTTTCTTCCTTTTTTTTTTTTTTAAAGATTTTATTTATTTATTTGACGGACAGAAATCACAAGTAGGTAGAGAGACAGGCAGAGAGAGAGGGAGGAAGCAGGCTCCCCGCTGAGCAGAGAGCCTGATGCGGGGCTCAATCCCATGACCCTGAGATCATGAACTGAGCCGAAGGCAGAGGCTTTAACTCAGGCGCCCCTCTTCCTTTTTTTAAATCTCAGATTTACATGTTTAATCTTTCTTCTTTCCTTGATGAAATCGATATTATATATCTCTCTGTAGGGGGGAATGCAAAGGTTTGCCAAAAAATCTGAAAAGGCTGAAACAACATGGTCCATATATATTCTCTAAATGGAGCTCCATTCAGGGACAAATCTCCTCAAAGAGGAGAAACATCTGGGGATAGAATCCAATATAGCAGGACACAGCAAAGGCCAAAGAAAAAGAATATCCAACTTAATAGTGGGATGGAGGTAAGAAGGAACAGTCAAATTTCAGAATATAAGCTTGCCATATTCTTGCCAGTTCTTCATTAGAAAAACATTGAGGGGTGCCTGGGTGGCTCAGTCAGTTAGGTGGCTGCTTTTGGCTCAGGTCATAGTCCTGGTCCTGGGATCAAGCCCTGCTTTGGGCTCCCTGCTTAGCTGGGAGCCTGCTTCTCCCTCTCCTTCTACTCCTCCCCCGTGTTCATGTGCTTGCTCTTTCTCTCTTATAAATAAATAAATGAAAAAAAAAAGGAAACAAGAGAACTCTAGAATTATAATGTTTAATATAAACTTATTAAGGTTTAGATAGAAAGTTTCACTCTAAAGAGTTAGCCAAAACAACATTATTTTTTAAAAGCCTACAAAAACTAACATAGAAATTGAGAAACAGAAACGATGGAGGTTAAATTCCATCAAAGTTTAGGAAAGAGAGAATAATATACCTATAGATGATGAAAACTTGCCCAAAAGACATTCTCATAGAGCAGATTAAAAATGAAAATCTAATAATACAAAGAAAATGATATAACAAATGAAAGAACAGATTTTATTTGAGGTGATAAAATTCAGAAAAGAATTAAAATTATTAAGAAATGAACAAAATGAAAAGGGAACCTACTGAATGGGAGAGGATTTTGCAAATGACATATCCAATAAGGGGTTAATATCCAAACTATATAAAGAACTGATACAACATCATTAACATAAAAAAATCTGATTAAAAAATGGGCAGAGGGCCTGAATAGTCAAGAAGACATAGAGAGGGTGAACAGACACATGAAATAATGCCATCACTAGTCATCAGGAAAATGCAATTCAAACCATAATGAGATATTACCTCACACCAGTCAGAATGGCTAATATAAACAAGACAAGGACTAGCAAGTATTGGCAAGGATATGGAGGAAAAGGAACCCTTGTGCACTGTTGGTGGGAATGTAAATTGTGCAGCCACTGTAGAAAACAGAGTGGAATTTCCTCAAAGTATTAAAAAGAAATACCACATAGCCAAGTAATTTCACTACTGGGTATTTACTGAAAGAAAACAAAACACTAATTCAAAAGGATATAGGCACTGGTATGATTATTGACACATTATTTACAATAGCCAGATACAAAAGATTTGGAAACAACGTAAGTATCTAGATGTGGTATGTGTATACAATGGAATATTATCCAACCATAAAAAAGAATGAAATCTTTCCGTTTGCAACAACATGCATGGACCTAGAGTATATTATTCTAAGAGAAACTAGTCACACAGAGAAAGACAACTACCACATGATTTCACTTATATGTGAAATCTAAAAAACAAATGAAAAAGCAAAAAACAAAACAGAAACAGACTCAGATACAGAGAACAAACTGGTGATTGCTGTAGGGGAGAGAGGAAGAACAAAATGGGTGAAGAGTATTAAGAGGGACAAACTTCCAGTTATAAAATAAATAAGGAATGAAAAGTATAGCATAGGCAATATAGTTAATAATACTGAAATAACTATGTGGTGACAAATGGTTAACTTACCCTTAATGTGGTGAGCATTGCATAATATATAGACTTGTCTAATCACTGAGTGGTATACCTGAAACTAATAGAACATTATATGTCAGTTAAGGATCTGCCTTCAGCTCATGATCCCAGGATCATGGAATAGAATCAAGCCCTGCTTTGGGCTCCCTGTTCAGTGGGAAGCCTGCTTCTCCTTCTGCCTGCTGCTCTCTCTGCTTGTGCTCTCTTTCTCTGTCAAATAAATAAATAGAATCTTTAAAAATAAATAAATAAAATTAGTGTAATAAAAAAATGAATTCTGCCATTAAGGTGACTGAGGTCTAACAAATTATGTTTTGGGTGACTTTTAGTCCAAAATTTCAAATTCCTTGGAAGATATGATTGATTCAGCTTAGGATGGATATCAATCCCAGAATCGACAGTTGTATGTATTGTAGATATGACTGATGAATGGTCAACCTTGTATATCAAGGGAAGTTTCCAAAGAAACATAAAGTATTGTGAGCTGAATAGTACTTTGAAAACTGTCTTCTGCTCTATGCCCACCAACCCATTTCATACACCTGAAGCTTTCCTCTCTCTGCATGGTACAGTTCTCCCCCACACAATTGCATCCATCCCTTTCCAGTAGAAGATGATACAAACTTGTGTCCCTTTATTCATCTAGAGGAAACGCCATAGGAAACATACACCTGTAAGCCAAAGATTTCCTAGAGCATTCTTACTCCAGTTTTGTCAAAATATCCTTATATATTCTACAGCTCATGTTGGCTGGAAAAATTTATCTGTTGTTAAATATTTATTCAGACTGGTGAAAAGAATCATTTTCATTAACTTTAACAAAACTATTGCTTACTCTATGGGCACCTGGGTGGCTCAGTTGTCTGACTTCAGCTCAGGTCATAATCTCATGCCCACTCCCCCCATGGGCTCTGTGCTCAGAGGGGGCTCTGCTTGTCCTTCTCCCCATGCCCCTCACCCCTACTCATTCATGCATGTGATTGCACTCTCTCTCAAGTCAGTAAATAAAATATTTTTTAAAAAGTACTGTTTACTCTAAAACCGTATTTATTTTTGCTTGAAGTCCACTGCTGGCTGTCACTCATTAACCAATTCTCTGCTTATTTATTTATTCCTAAAAGGTACTAGTTAGATATATATTAACAGGAATATATTTATAATTTTAGAAGAAATGCATTCACTGAAATGCTTTCTTTAGATCTGCTTTATAAGTAACCCAACATTTTTCTTTTATTTTGTTAATTTGCACAAAACAGATTAAACTGTACTCCTAGAAACTGCAATTATGATAAGTGTTAGCCAAATAGAGTCAGGATGTAATGTCCCAAATTAAATATTTTATTCAACTAAGATTAATTCCTTTTTTTCAAATGATGATTTGCTGTTCTAATTCTGTCAAATACAAGATTACCAACTATCATTTTCAGACATTAATTGCAATTGCATTTGGGATGTTTGGCTGGCTCAGTTGGTGGAACATGCAACTCTTGATCTCAAGGTCAGGAGTTCGAGCCCCATTTTAGAGGTGGAGATTGGTTGGAATAAAAAGGGGGGGGGGAATGAAATTGCTTGCACTCTATCTCTCTCTATATATAGGGATAGCACTTCTTAGAAATTAAATCTATAAAGATTTAAAAATTGGAATATAATTGAGGCTGTACCCTGTCTCATTCTACTAATGAGTATTTTTCATCAATAAATCCATAGCTGTATAGTTTATAAGCTCTGTCTAATTCAATAAAAGATGAATATCTAATAAATCTTTTTTTATATTGATTTTTTTTCATCAAAATGTTTTTGTATGTATGTTGTTTTGACCATTTGTGTTTACATAATAATTGTAAGGTTGATTCAATGTAGGAGATTTTTTTTTAACCTTAGATTCTCTGTTTTTAGATTCTCTGTTCCAGAGAGGATCATCTGAACATTAATTTCAGTGTATGTGTGTATTTTTGTGACACAGAGTAGGAAAGAATGATCAATATAAGACCAAGCATAAAAATATAATACACGAGGATTAAATTTTGTGAGGGGAGTAGAAGGCAAATATGAATTCAAGGAGAAAAAATACAATGTAGAACTTTTCACTGTTCAAAAAGAACTTGTTGAAAACTGATGGCTACCAGAGGAGATGTGGGGAGGGGGAGAGAGGTGAAATAGGTGAAGGGGATTAAGAGTATGGTTATCATCATGAGCACTGAAAAGTGTACAGAATTGTTGAAACCCCATGTTGTACACTTGAAGCTAATATAATACTGTATGTTAGCTACACTGGAATTAAAAAGAGAAATTGTTCATATATTTTTTAATGGATGCTAGTAGCTTTCAAATTGCTATACTGTAAAGTTTCTATTGAACTTATTCAAAAGAATGATGTATCTTATTTTTTTAAATGTAAATGTATATAATATGTCACAAATTATAACCACTTAAACTTATGCTGAAAAACTTTAGGTTACTTAAAATCATGCAACAATGTTTTTAAAACATTCATTTGAAGAATTATGGCAAAGAAGTTTGAAGGCTACTGCTATAAACAGCAACAGGGAAAAAGAGGAATGAGATTAAAGATTCTGTTTAAATTATGCTAATTCTTAACAAGAATAAGGGGAAGGGGCAATTATTCAATCTTCTGGCACCACTTTCGGATGCCAAGCAGAAGTCTGAAGTCTGAAGAAGAAGTGAAAGCTATTACCTTCCCTTTAGAGACAAGACCAGAAGTTGAGTCCATCACTTCTTCTATCTACTAACCCTTAGTTCATAGCCATAGATAGTCTCAAGGGAGTCTGGACAATGTAATCATTATTCTGATGGCCAGCTGCCCAATCAAGAAAATACAGTACAGGCCTTGTCCTCATTTTCATAAGTGGTCATGCAGCTTTAGCTTGGTGTTAATGATTTCCCTCCTTTATCCATTCTACTGTTCTGTTCTTTATGGCCAGAGTACATGATAAGAACAGCAGGAGCATTATACTACTGCTTTACATTTTTTTGCCATTAAGTAAATTTTTGTTTAGAGGGAATATTGACTAAGAAAGCATATTAGTATGGGATATTCAATAAGCGGATAGGTGTTAGTACTGGCAGAGGAATGATGGATAGAGGAAGCCTATTCAAATGCACATTTAAGCATTTATTCTTGTTATAGTTTACGTGATGAAAGGGGCCAAATAAAATCAACCTGACAACAATTAACTAGCTGTCAGAACCCTAGAGGAATGGTATCATCCTGGTGCTAAGGTTTGCACCCTGCTAGAAAATTAGGTAGCCAACAGTGGCAGGGTTGGCCTCTGTGAGGGAGGATCCCTTACTGAGTTCATGCATATGCTATCCCTGCAAAATCTATTGGTATTAGATAATTAATAGACAAATAGTTCTTGTCTAATAGATAATTGAAGACACACTCAGCAGATTGAGGAAAAATGATAACTGACATCCACAGAAACAGTACTCCTTTTCAAGTCATTAAAAGTCATTAAGAGCCTTTTTCTACCCCCACGGTCTCACGTGATAAGTTAAATGGGATATGTATTAGTTAGTGATCTGTTTGCTTTCTAGTAAGATCCAAATTAACAGTGGCTTAAGACAGAAGTTTAAGTCTCTCATAATAGTTTAAACATCAAGAGTCTGAGGTTGCTATGGTATTGGGGATTCAGGTTCATTCTAATTTCTCTGTCATCGCTAGAATATTGCTTGCATGCTTATGGTGTTTCATAGTCATCATTACAGTCACATGTCAGGCAGAAGTCTGAAGTCTGAAGAAAGTGAAAGAGTGAAAGCTAACTCTCTTCCCTTTAGAGGCAAGATCTAGAAGTCCCTTCTTCTACCCACTAAACCCTAGATCATAGCTGTAGATAACTACAAGGCAGGCTGGAAAATTCAGTTCCTTAGTTATTTCAAGGGCTTACTCATCACATGCAGTCATGACTACTCTATTGGATAGCATAGACATAAAAAATTTGCATCCCTTTAGAAAGTAACATTGAACAGTGTTGCCTTGGGTCAAACTACAGTTTATAGGAAGTATGAAAGCTAGAAGAACAAATTAAATGATGCCATTAGGAAACAACCAGCCAAACTCTAAATTCTAGTGCATTCTATGACAAATGACCCAGTTTTTTAGATTAAATGATATTTTAAAAGGGTTTTAAGAAAGATATCACTCAAATGTGATTAGCAATTTTGAATCTTGATTGGAACAACTAATTATAAAAAAGACAATTTTGAGGTAAGAAAATATGAGTATATACTGTATGTTAGACGCTATTAAGGAAATACTGCTTATTTTTAAAGTTATAACAATGGGATAGTGGTTACATTAAAAAATCTTTTTCAGTTACAAAGGCATACTAAAATGTGTGGGATTTGTTTTAAAAATATTTAAGTGAAAAACAAAATAATGGAGAGGAATAGGTGAAATGAGATTGGAAACATTTTAATAATTGCTAGTTATATGACAAGTACATGAGAATTCATAATAAATTATATTCATAATATAAACTAGAAAAAGAAATAAAGGTGACAGCTACTAATATGTCCAAGCTGACTATTGCTATACAGGATCAAAGCCTTGAATTGCCAAATCTCTACATTTTTCAAAGAAGTGAAAACTCCAGATTTTTTGAAAATAAAATCTCTTGATTTCATAGAACAACAACAATGTGGCCAAACAAAATACATCAGTGGGCTGGAATTTGTCCTTGGCCATCTGTTTCTTCTCTAGGAAGAACTTGTTTGTTAATGAGTGGTTTCCCCCAAATTTAGAGTGTGTTCAAACTTTTGAATAACTCCTGGAAACCAGTGGTTAATGGTTCCATGCCTGGGGATTCAGAGGTGAGTGACACATTGCTTCTATCCAAATGGAGCTCCGAGTCTTATCAGGGGGAGGGCATGTAGCCAAAGGCTTACTTAGATCACAACATAGGTGTATGTGGAGAGGAACAGGTAGAGATGCAGTATTAGTCCTGCCATGGTGTTATGAGCTGAATTTTGTCCCCCTGCCCCAACACACACATATTTTGAAGTCCTAATGCCTAGTACCTCAGAATGTAACTTTATTTGGAGATAGGGACTTTAAAGAGTTAATTAAGTTGAAATCGGGTCATTAGAGTGGGTTCTAATCCAATATGACTGATGTCCTTATCAGAATAGATGAAGAAGAGAGCCAGGGAAGATGGAAGAGTTGGAGGATCCTGAATTCACTTCCTCCCACAGACACCCCAAGGCAACAACTATGTGTAATGCAACTAACTCACTCTAAAAATGACCTAAAGACTGGCAGAACTATGTGTGGGGCCCTCACAGACTCGCCAAACATTACAAGCGCTGCACTTGCCAGTGCGCTGATTAAGAATCACTGAGAACTGTTCACGGCTAAAGACAGAAGACTATATCAAGAAGGGTGGGGGAGGCAAAGATACTGTTGCCAACCAAACCCCTGGTGTGGCAACCCACAAGTGAGAAGAATATCACAGGCACAGAGGAGTGAGGGGATCAAGTCTCACATTGGTCACCTTCGGCCCTAGGAACCTGCAATAGGAAGATGAGCTCCCAGAATGTCTGGCTTTGGAAATCAGGAGGGCTTAACTCTGGAAGAACTAGATGGCTAAAACTCTGCATAGAAAGCCAGTGCCCTGTATCACTTAGTCTGAGACCTAGCATAGAAGAAGCAACTTGAAAAGCACCTGGGTTATATGGGAAAGATATATTGAATAATTTTAGGACATATGCCAGAGGGGCAGGGATCTGCAGAGCTTTCTCTGGGAATGGAAGGGCTAGTTGGTACCATTTCTCTTGCCTTCCTTCAGCCTTTCTAATCAAACACCTGTGGGAGGCAGTTATGACATTCTCCATTTACCTTGCTAACACAGTTTTCCCCACCCCTTTAAACTTGCTCCATCCAACCTGCCTGCTATGGCAGGTGTCCAAAGTTGCCACATTGCCACTTCTAGCAAACTATCTGAGCTGAGACTGACATCCTGCCAGAGTGACTATCACCCGCCACACCCAGTGGGCAGCCCCAGTGGAGACTTGCACCTGCCCAGAGTGACTCTTGCCTAGGAAGAGGGGGGCTAACCTCACCAGCCTGCATTCCTGCAGCCAAAACTGGGCCTTTCAGCCAGCAGTGTAGGGTTAGGGGCAAGATCTGGCTATGGGTGTGCACAAGTCAGTCCTAGGCAGTTATTGCTAACAGCCAGGCTAGGGGCAGCCCCACCCATGAGTGTGCCCATAGTCCTTGTAATCCAGCCACAATAGGAGGGCTCATGCAGCCCACACAGGGAACACTAAGGGAGCACCAGGTTCTGGTGACCAGGGGAGATTGCACTACTGGGCACCACAAGACTTTTACACAGACCACTATTTTCAAGACCAGAAGATGTAGCTGACCTACCTAATCTATTAAAAACAAACAAAGGCAAAATGAAGAGATGGAGGAATATGTTCCAAACGAAGGAACAGACAAAACCCCAGAAAAAGAGCTCAATGAAATAATGTTAATCTACCTGGTAAAGAGTTTAAACTAATGGCCACAAAGATACTCAACAGACTTGAGAGAAGAGTGAATAAACTCAATGAGAACTTCAACAAAGAAATAAAAAGTATATTAAAAAAAAAACAGTTGAAGGGGTGCCTGGGTGGCTCAGTGGGTTAAAGCCTCTGCCTTCACCTCAGGTCATGATCCCAGGGTCCTGGGATCGAGCCCCACATCGTACTATATGCTTGGTGGGGAGCCTGCTTCCTTCTCTTTCTCTCTGCCTGCCTCTCTGCCTACTTGTGACCTCTGTCTGTCAAATAAATAAATAAAATCTTAGGAAAAAAAACAGTTGAAGAAAACAGTAAGTGAGATGAAAAACACACTAGAGTGAATAATAGATTAGAGGATGCAGAACAGATCAGCAATCTGACAGACAAGGTAGTTGAAAGCAAACAACTCCAAACAGCAAAAAGAAGATGAAGAAGAAGTAGTAGTAGTAGTAGTAGTAGTAGTAGTAAAAGGTGGGGATAGTAGGATGAAACAACACCAAGCATGCTAACATTTGGATTACAGGGGTCCCAGAAGGAGAAGACAGAGAGAAGGGGTAGAAAATTTATTTGAAGAAATAATAGCTGAAAAATACCTGGGGGCAGAAATAGACATCCAGGTAGTAAGGGCAGTAGATCAATCACTTACAATGTTAGTATGAAGGTTAGAAGACAGACACAATAAAATCAATTATATCTACCAAAATAACTGAAGAGATACATAAAATGAAGATGTAAAATATGGCATCAAATGCATAAAATGTAGAGGAGGGGAAATATAGTATATTTAGAATGTGTTTGAACTTAAGCAGCTATCAACTTAATATAGACTGGTATATACATAAAATGTTACATATATATGTTATATATGTAACAAAAATGCAAAAACCTATAACAGACACACTAACACACATAGGCATGCGTGCACACACACACACGCGCAATAAAGAGAAAGGAATCCCAGCATAACACTAAAGAAAGTCATTAAACCTCAAGGGAAGAGAGTAAGAGAAGGAACAGGGAACTACAAAAGAAATTAGAAAACAATTAACAAAACAGCAATAAGTACATACCTATCAATAATTAGCTTAAATATAAATGGACTAAATACTCCAAAGAAATAGGGTGAATGTAGTGGATTAAAATACAAGACTCATCTATATGCTTCTTACAAGAGACTCACTTTAGACCTAAAGATACATAGAGACTAAAAGTGAAGGGATGGAAAAAGATATTCCATGCAAACGGAAACAAAACAAAACAAAAACAAAAACTGAGGTAGGAATACTTACATCACACAAAATAGACTAAACAAAGACTGTAACAAGAAACAAAGAAGGGCACTACATAATGATAAAGGGAATGATCTAAGAAGAGTATATAACAATTGTAAATAAATATATTAAAAAACTAAATATATAAAGCAAATATTAACAGACATAAAGGGAGAAAATGAGAGTAGTGCAATGTAGGATATTATATAAATATACTCAGATAAAGTAGGAGACTTTAACAACCCACTTGCATTAATGGATACATCATTTAGACAGAAAATCAACAAGGAAACAGTGGCTTTGAACAACACATTAGACCAGATGGAATTAATAAATAATGCTGAACATTTCATCCAAACAGCATAATATACATTATTTTTAAAGCACACAGAACATTTTCCATGTTAGGCTACATGAACATTAGGCTACAGAACAAGTCTCAATAAATTGAAGAAAGCTGAAATTATATTAAGCATCTTTCCAACCACAATATATCATGAAACCAGAAATCAATTACAAGAAAAAAAAAAGCCAGGAAAAAATACAAATACATGGAGGCTAAACAGCATGCTACTCAACAATGGGTCAACATGGAAACCAAAAAATAAAAAAATACATAGAGTCAAATTAAAATGGAAACACAAGAGTTCAATATCTTTGGGACACAGCAAAAACAGTTTAAAGAAGGTAGTTTATAGTAATACAGACCTACCTCAAGAAACAAGAAAAATCTCAAACAATCTAACCTTACACCTAAAGGATCTGGAAAAAGAATAACAAACAAAGCCCAAAATAGACAGAAGGAAGGCAGTAATAAAAATCAGAACAGAAATTTTAAAAATGAGACTAAAAGAAAATAGAAAAGATAAATGAAACTAAGAGCTGGTTCTTTGAAAAAATAAAGTTGATAATCCTTTAACCAGACACATCAAGAAACAGAGAAAAAGCAAGGACTCAGATAAATAAAATAAAAAATGAAAAAGAAGGGGCACCTCAGTGGCTCAGTTGGTTAAGCGTCTGATTCTTGGTTTCAGCTCAGGTCATGACCTCAGGGCCGTTAGGTTGAGCCCTACATGTGGTTCCATGCTCAGGGCAGAGTCTGCTTGAGATTCTCTCCCTCTCTCTCCCCCTCTACTCTTCCCCTCGCTTGTGCTGTCTCTCTCAAATAAATAAATAAAATCGTCTAAAAAATAAAAAATAAAAATAAATTTAAAAAATAAAAAATAAATGAAAGAAAAGAAGTTACAACTGACACCACAGACATACAAAGGATTATGAGACTGTTACAAAAACTTACATGCCAACAAATTGGACAACCTAGAGGAAATTGAGAAACTTTTAGAAACATACAATCTTCTGAGACTTAATCAGGAAGTAATAGAACAGGCTGATTACTAGTAATGAAATTGAGTCAATAACTTAAAAAAAAATCTCCTAACAAAATAATCCGAGACCAGATGGCTCCACAAGTGAATTCTGCTAAACAATTTTCTTGTTTTATTTTTTATTTAAATTCAATTAACTAACATATAATGTATTATTGGTTTCAGAGGTGGAGATGAGTGATTCATTACATCAATTACCTCCCTTGATTTCCATCACCCAGTTACGCCATCCCCCACCCCACCCCTCCAGCAAACCTGTTTGTTTCCTATGATTAACAGTTTCTTACATTCTGTCTCCTTCTCTGATTTTGTCTTTTATTTTTCCTCTCTTCCCCTATGATCCTCTGTTTTTTTCTTAAATTCCACTTATGAGTGAGATCATATGATTATTGTCTTTCTGTGATTGACTTATTTCACTTAGCTTAATACCCGCTAATTCCATCTGCATCATTGCAAGTGGCAAGATTTCACTTTTTTGATAGCTGAGTAGTGTTCCAGTGTGTGTGTGTGTGTGTGTGTGTGTGTGTGTGTGTGTATACCACATCTTTATCCATTTATCTTTTGGAGGACATCTGGGCTCTTTCCATAGTTTGGCTATTGTGGATGTTGTTACTATAAACATTGGGGTGCAGATGCCCTTTCAGGCTACTATATTTGTATATTTGTGGTAAATCCCTAATAGTATAATTGCTGGGTCATAGGGTAGCTCTATTTTCAACTTTTTGAGGAACCTCCATATTGTTTTCCAGAGTGGCTGCACCAGCTTTCATTCCCACCAATAGTGTAAGAATGTTCCCCTTGTCTCCATCCTTTCCAACATATGTCATTTCCTGCGTTGTTAATTTTAGTCATTCTGACTGATGTGAGGTGATATCTCATTGTGGTTTCTGATTTTTATTTCCCTGATGACAAGGGGCATTGAGCATTTTTTCATGTGTCTGTTGGCCATTAGTATGTCTTCTTTTGAGAAGTGTCCATTCATGTCTTCTGCCCATTTCTTGACTGGATTTTTTTGTTCTTTGGTGTTTAGTTTGGTAAGTTATTTATAGATTTTGGATACTAGCCCTTTACCTGATAAGGCATTTACAAATATTTTCTCCTATTCTGTCAGTTGTCTTTTAATTTTGTTGACTGTTTCCTTTGGTGTAAAAAAAGCTTTTTATCTTGATGAAGTCTCAATAGTTCATTTTTGTCTTTGTTTCACTTGTTTTTGGAGATGTGTCTAGCAAGAAGTTTTTGTGGCTGAGGTCACAGATGTTGCTGCCTGTGTTCTCCTCTACAATTTTGATGTATTCCTGTCTCACATTTAGGTCTTTCATCCATTTTGAGTCTATTTTTGTGAATGGTTTAAGGAAATGGTCCAGTTCTATTCTTCTGTATATGGCTATCCAGTTTATCCAGTACCGTTTGTTGAAGAGACTATCGTTTTTCATTGGATATTCTATCCTGTTTTGTTGAGGATTAGTTGGCCATAGAGTTGAGGTTCTCTATTCTGTCCCATTGATCTGTGTGTCTGTTTTTGTGCCAGTTCCATACTGGACATGATGATGTCCAGCTTTGTAATAGAGCGTGAAGTCCAGGATTGTGATGCCACCAGGTTTGATTTTCTTTTATCTACTAAATATTTTAAAGAATAGTTAATTTATTTTTTTAAAAAGATTTTGTTAATTTATTTGACAGAGAGAGACACAGTGAGAGAGAGAGTAAGAGAGGGAGAAGTAGGTTTCCCACTGAGTAGGGAGCCTGATGTGGGGCTCAATCCCAGGACTCTGAGATCATAACCTGAGCTGAAGGCAGAAACTTGACTGAGCCACCCAGACACCCTGAGAAGTGTCAATTTATATCCTTCTCAAACTATTCTAAAAAAAAAAAATAGAAGAGGAAGGAATGTTTATAAACTCATTCTATGAGCCCACTATTACCCTGATACCAAAACCAGACAAAGACACTACAAAAATATATATATAGATCAATATCCCTGATGGACAGAGATGCAAAAATCTTCAACAAAATATTGGCAAACTGAATTCAACAGTACATTAAGAGGATCATTCACCACGATCGAGTAGGATTTATTCCAGTGGTGCAAGGATAGTTCAATATCTACAAATCAATCAACAATGATACACTGCATGAATAAAATGAAGGATAAAAATCACACAATCATCTTAATAGATGTAGAAAAAGCATTTAATAAAATTCAATATCATTCATGATAAAAAGCTCTCAACAAAATAGGTAAATGTACTTCAATATAATAAAGTTTGTATATGACAAACTCAGAGCTAACATCATACCTCATTGTGAAAAGCTGAAAGCTTTTCCTCTAAGAGCAGGAACAACACAAGGATGCCCACTCTCACCACTTTTATTCAACAAAGTACTATAAATCATAGCCACAGCAATCAGACAAGAAAAAGAAGTAAATTATCCACATTGGTAAGAAAAAAGTAAAGCTATCACTATTAGCAGATGATATGAAAACCCTAAAGACTCCACCAAAAAACTATTGAAACTAGTTAATGAATTCAGAAAAGTGGCAGGAGGGATGCCTGCGTGGCTCAGTTGGTTAGCGGCTGCCTTCAGCTCAGGTCATGATCCCAGCGTCCTGGGATCAAGTCCCACATTGGGGTCCTTGCTCGGCAGGGAGCCTGCTTCTCCCTCTGCCTCTGACTGCCACTCTGTCTGCCTGTGCTTGCTCTCTCTCTCTCCCTCTCTCTCTGACAAATAAATAAATTAAAAAATATATATATTAAAAAAAAAGAAAAGTGGCAGGATACAAAATCAATATACAGAAGTCTGTGCAATTATATGCCCTAATTACAAAGTAGTAGAAAGAGAAATTAAGAAACCAATCCCATTTACAATTGCATCAAAAAGAATAAAATACCTAGTAATAAATTTAAGCAAGAAAGTGAAAGACCTGTACTCTGAAAACTGTAAGACACTGATGAACAAAATTGAAGAGGACATAAATAAATGGAAATATATATCATCTTGGTAGAATTAATATTGTTGGGGGAGCCTGGGTGGCTCAGTCTGTTAAGCATCCAACTTTTGATTTCAGTTCAGGTCATGATCTTAAAGAATCATGAGATCAAGACCTACATCAGGCTCTGTGCTGGACATGGAGCCTGCTTATGATTCTCTCTCTCAGTCTCCTTTTGCCCTTCCCTCAACTCTCCAAAACAAAACCCCAAACTCAAATAGATTAAAGCCCTAAATGTTAGACCTGAAATCATAAAACTCCTAAATGAGAACATAAGCAGTAAAAACTTGGACATTGGTGTTCACAATATTTTTCTGGATATGTCTCCTCAGGCAAGGGAAACAAAAGCAAAAATAAGCAGTTGGGACTATATCAAACTGAAGAGCTTTTGCACAATGAAGGAAACAATAAGAATAAAAGGAAAAGACAGCATACTGAATAAGAGAAGATACCTGATAAGGGTTTAATATCCAAAATAAATAAAGAACTCATAAAACCCAACACAGGAACCCCCCCCCCAAAACACACACACACACACACACACACACACACACACACAAAACAAAAAAACTCACAAATAATCCAATTAAAGAAAGGGCAGAGACTGCTTAATTTGGCAGCACATATACTAAAATTGGAACAATACAGAGAAGATTAGCATGCCCATGTGCAAGGATGCCAAGCAAATTCACGAAACATTCCATATTTTTAAAAACATGGGCAATAAAAAATATTACAAAAGAAAGAAAGGAAGGGAAGAAGGAAGGAAGGAAATGGCCAGAGGATCTAAACAGACATTTTTCCAAGGACATACAGATAGCCAATGGATACATAAAAAGGGGTTCGACACCATTAATCATCAAGGAAATGCAAATCAAAACATAATGAGAAAAGTATAATGCTAAGTGAAATAAGTCAGAGAAAGATAAATACCATATGATTTCACTCATATTTGAAATTTGAAAAACAAAACAAATAAAAGGGAAAAAAAGAGATAAACCAAAGAAGAGACTTTAACTGTAGAGAACAAACAGAGGGTTACCAGAGGGTATGTCCGTTGGGACACTGGGTGAAATAGGCGAAAGGAATTAGGAGTACACATATCTTGATGAGCACTGGATAGTATATGGAATTTTGAATCACTAATTGTATACCTGGAACCAATATAACACTGTATATTAACTATACTGGATTAAAAATAAAAACTATAAAAATGGAAAAAAAGAATATAATGCTTTGTTATTTTCATCAATACAATCTTTACTTTAGCAATATTTCATGAATGTATGGTAGCATTTATCTGATATACACAGCCAAATTTCTGGATTGATTGATTTATAATAAACTTATAAAAATTTTAAAAAACCATTATGAGAAAACAAAACCAAGCCATAATGAGATATCATTTTACTCCTGTCAGAGTGGCTGCTATGAAAACCAACAAGAAATAACAAGCATTGGTGAGAATGTGGAGAAAAAGGAACTCTCACGTACTGTTGGTGGGTATATAAATTGGTGAAGCCACATTGGAAAATATTATGGAGTTTCCTCAAAAAATTAAAAAGAAAAATACCATACAACCCAGTAATTCTACTTCTGGGTATTTACCAATGAAAATAAAAATACTAATTCGGAAAGATATATACATCCCTATATATTTAACATAGCTAAGATTTGGATTTTAAACAAAGAAATGACATCATCAGATTCACAGTTTTTGGAGAAACTCTGTAGAAGAAAGAAACCATCAATAGATGTATGGATAAAGAGGAAGTGGTATATACACACAATGGAATATTATCAGCCTTTAAGGAATGAAATCTTGCTATTTGCAACAACATGGATGGACTTAGAATATATAATACTGAGTGAAATAAGTCAGACAAAGAAAGACAGACTCTATATGATTGCACTCATATGTGGAATCTAAAAAATAAACAAAAAGCAGAAACAGACACAGAAATACAGAGAACAAACTTGCGGTTGCCAGAGGGGAGGGGGTGGGGGATGGGCACAATAGTTGAAGGTGATTAAGAGGTACAAAGTTGCAGTTATAAAACAAGTCATAGGGATGGAAAGCTCAACAGTATATAGTCAATAATATTGTAATAATGTTGGATGGTGACAGATGGTAACTACACTTTCCATGGTGAGCATTTTGTAATGTGTATAATTATCAAATCACTATGTTGTATACTTGAAAGTAATATATCATAATAGTATATGTCAGTTATACTTCAATTAAAAACAAAGAAGCTGGAGGGGGAGTCAAGATAGCGGAGCAGTAGCAGCTGAGACGACATCAGGTAGCAGGAGATCAGCGAGATAGCTTATCAAACCATTGCGAACACCTACAAATCCAACAGGAGATCGAAGAGAGGAAGAACAGCAATTCTGGAAACAGAAAATCAGCCACTTTCTGAAAGGCAGGACTGGCGGAGAAGTGAATCAAAAGCGATGGGAGGATAGACCGTGGGGGAGGGGCCGGCTCCCGGCAAGCGGCGGAGCAACGGAGCACTAAATCGGGACTTTTAAAAGTCTGCTCCACGGAGGGACATCGCTCCAGAGGCTAAACCTGGGTGAAGCCCACGCGGGGTCAGCGTGGCCCCAGGTCCCGCAGGGTCACAGAAGGATCGGGGGTGTCTGAGTGTCACAGAACTCGCAGGTATCGGAGCGGGAAGCCGGCCACAGAGACAGAGCCGAGGAGTGAGCTCTCAGCTCGGGGTTACCTTGAACCGGTCGCAGGCTGGGTGAGCTCGAAGCGCGGCCAGAGGCCAGGGAGACGGGAGTGGCGGGGGCTTTTCTCTGAGGGCGCACTGAGGGGTGGGGCCCCGAACTCCCGGCTACTCGGGGCCGGAGACTGGGAGGCCGCCATTTTCATTCCCGTCCTCCGGAACTCTACGGAAAGCGTTCAGGGAACAATAGCTCCCGAAAACGAAACCGAGCGGATTACTTAGCCTGGCCTCTGGTAAGGGCAGTGCAACTCTGCCTTGGGCAAAGACACTTTAGAATCACTACAACAGGCCCCTCCCCCAGAAGATCAACAAGAAATCCAGCCAAGACTAAGTTCACTTAACAAGGAGAGCAGCAGAACTCCAGAGGAGGAGAAAGCAAAGCACGGAACTCGTGGCTTTCTCCCCATGATTCTTTAGTCTTGAAGTTAATTTAATTTTTTCTTTAATTTTCTTTTTTTCTTTTTCTGCTAATTGTTTTTAACTTTTACCCTTTTCTTTTATAACATTTTTAACTAGTTTATCTTAACAATACCTTTCCAAAAAAATAATAATCTTTTTTAAACCTTCATTATTATGGTCATATTTTATCCTTCATAGTATTTAATTTTATTTTTTGATTTCACATAAGGGTTTTTTCTTCTAAAAAATTGAGGGTACAACTTCCTCTAGTGGATCAAAATATACCCGAAATCTAGCTCTGGGCTTCTTCTAGTCTCCATCCTGAGCAAATTCTCTCCACTTTCTTTTTCTTTATTCTCCCAACCAACTTACTTTATCAACTCCTTTTTTGAGAAATTAAAAAAAAATTTTTTTTGTTTTTCATCTTTATAGGCATATTCCATCCCTTCACTCTGTTTACCCTTATAAACGTTTTTCATTCTTTAAAATTTTGGGAGGTACTTTCTTCTGGGAGACCCAAATACCCCACAATTAAGTGGGTGACCCTGTTCTAGTCACCAGTCTTATATATATATATATTTTTCTTTTTTATATTTTTTCTTTATTTGCTTTCTTTTTTAAATTTTTTTTTCTGAATTTCTTTTTATCCCCTTTGTCCCCCACACGATTTGGGGTCTCTTCTGATTTGGTTAAAGGGCATTTTGCTGGGTCTTTGCCACCCTTTTAGTATTTTATTTCCTCCTTCATATACTCTTATCTGGAAAAAATGACAAGGCAGAAAAACTCACCACAAAAAAAAAAGAACAAGAGTCAGTACCGAAGGCTAGGGACCTAATCAATACAGACATTGGTAATATGTCAGATATAGAGTTCAGAATGACAATTCTCAAGGTTCTAGCTGGGTTGGAAAAAGGCATGGAAGATATTAGAGAAACGCTCTCTGGAGACACAAAAGCCCTTTCTGGAGAAATAAAAGAACTAAAATCTAACCAAGTTGAAATAAAAAAAGCTATTAATGAGGTGCAATCAAAAATAGAGGCTCTTACTGCTAGGATAAATGAGGCAGAAGAAAGAATTAGTGATATAGAAGACCAAATGACAGAGAATAAAGAAGCTGAGCAAAAGAGGGACAAACAGCTACTGGACCACGAGGGGAGAATTTGAGAGATAAGTGACACCATAAGACCAAACAACATTAGAATAATTGGGATTCCAGAAGAAGAAGAAAGAGAGAGGGGAGCACAAGGTATATTGGAGAGAATTATTGTAGAGAATTTCCCTAATATGGCAAAGGAAACAAACATCAAAATCCAGGAGGTACAGAGAACCCCCCCTCAAAATCAACAAGAATAGGTCCACACCCCATCACCTAATAGTAAAATTTACAAGTCTTAGTGACAAAGAGAAAACCCTGAAAGCAGCCTGGGAAAAGAAGTCTGTAACATACAATGGTAAAAATATTAGATTGGCAGCAGACTTATCCACAGAGACCTGGCAGGCCAGAAAGAACTGGCATGATATATTCAGAGCACTGAACGAGAAAATCATGCAGCCGAGAATACTATATCCAGCTAGGCTATCATTGAAAATAGAAGGAGAGATAAAAAGCTTCTAGGACAAACAAAAACTGAAAGAATTTGCAAACACCAAACCAGCTCTACAGGAAATATTGAAAGGGGTCCTCTAAGCAAAGAGAGAGCCTAAAAATAGTAGATCAGAAAGGAACAGAGACAATATATAGTAACAGTCACCTTACAGGCAATACAATGGCACTAATTTCATATCTCTCAATAGTTACCCTGAATGTTAATGGGCTAAATGCCCCAATCAAAAGACACAGGGTATCAGAATGGATAAAAAAACAAATCCCATCAATATGTTGCCTACAAGAAACTCATTTTAGACCCGAAGACAACTCCAGATTTAAAGTGAGGGGGTGGAAAAGAATGTACCATGCTAATGGACATCAGAAGAAAGCTGGGGTGGCAATCCTTATATCAGATCAATTATATTTTAAGCCAAAGACTATAATGAGAGATGAGGAAGGACACTATGTCATACTCAAAGGGTCTGTCCAACAAGAAGATCTAATGATTTTAAATATCTATGCCCCTAACGTGGGAGTAGCCAACTATATAAACCAATTAATAACAAAATCAAAGAAACACATCAACAACAATACAATAATAGTAGGGGACTTTAACACGCCCCTTACTGAAATGGACAGATCATCCAAGCAAAAGATCAACAAGGAAATAAAGGCCTTAAATGACACACCAGACCAGATGGACATCACAGATATGTTCAGAACATTTCATCCCAAAGCAACAGAATACACATTCTTCTATAGTGCACATGGAACATTCTCCAGAAGAGATCACATCCTGGGTCATAAATCAGGTCTCAGCCAGTATCAAAAGATTGGGATCATTCCCTGCATATTTTCAGACCACAATGCTCTGAAGCTAGAACTCAATCACAGGAGGAAATTTGGAAAGAACCCAAATACATGGAGACTAAACAGCATCCTTCTAAAGAATGAATGAGTCAACCAGGAAATTAAAGAAGAATTGAAAAAATTCATGGAAACAAATGATAATGAAAACACAACGGTTCAAAATCTGTGGGACACAGCAAAGGCAGTCCTGAGAGGAAAACATATAGTGGTACAGCCTTTCTCAAGAAACAAGAAATTTCTCAAATACACAACCTAACCCTACACCTAAAGGAGCTGGAGAAAGAGCAAGAAAGAAAGCCTATACCCAGCAGGAGAAGAGAAATCATAATGATCAGAGCAGAAATCAACGAAATAGAAACCAAAAAAACAAGAGAACAAATCAACGAAACTAGGAGCTGGTTCTTTGAAAGAATTAATAGATTGATAAACCCCTGGCCAGACTTATCAAAGAGAAAAGAGAAAGGACCCAAATAAATAAAATCATGAATGAAAGAGGAGAAATCACAACCAACACCAAAGAAATACAAACAATTATAAGAACATACTATGAGCAACTCTACACCAACAAATTTGACAATCTGGAAGAAATGGATGCATTCCTAGAGACATATAAACTACCACAACTGAACCAGGAAGAAATAGAAAACCTGAACAGACCCATTACCAGTAAGGAGATTGAAACAGTCATCAAAACTCTCCAGACAAACAAAAGCCCAGGGCCAGACGGCTTCCCAGGGGAATTCTACCAAACATTTAAAGAAGTTAATTCCTATTCTCCTGAAACTGTTCCAAAAAATAGAAATGGAAGGAAAACTTCCAAACTCATTTTATGAGGCCAGCATCACCTTGATCCCAAAACCAGACAAGGATCCCATCAAAAAAGAGAATTACAGACCAATATCCTTGATGAACACAGATGCGAAAATTCTCACCAAAATACTAGCCAATAGGATTCAATAGT
>PISX010020026.1:0-36816 GCA_004024625.1 Mellivora capensis
AGACAAAAGGTTGATATCCAGGATCTATAAAGAACTTTTCAAACTCAACACACACGAAACAGATAATCATATCAAAAAATGGGCAGAAGATATGAACAGACACTTCTCCAATGAAGACATACAAATGGCTATCAGACACATGAAAAAATGTTCATCATCACTAGCCATCAGGGAGATTCAAATTAAAACCACATTGAGATATCACCTCACACCAGTTAGAATGGCCAAAATTAGCAAGACCAGGAAACAATGTCTGTTGGAGAGGATGTGGAGAAAGGGGAACCCTCCTACACTGTGGGTGGGAATGCAAGTGGTGCAGCCACTCTGGAGAACAGTGTGGAGATTCCTCAAGAAATTAAAAATAAAGCTTCCCTATGACTCTGCAATTGCACTACTGGGTATTTACCCCAAAGATACAGATGTGGTGAAAAGAAGGGCCATCTGTACCCCAATGTTTATGGCAGCATTGATCACGGTCGCCAAACTGTGGAAAGAACCAAGATGCCCTTCAACGGACGAATGGATAAGGAAGATGTGGTCCATATACACTATGGAGTATTATGCCTCCATCAGAAAGGATGAATACCCAACTTTGTAGCAACATGGATGGGACTGGAAGAGATTATACTGAGTGAAATAAGTCAAGCAGAGAGAGTCAATTATCATATGGTTTCACTCATTTGTGGAGCATAACAAATAACATGGAGGATATGGGGTGATGGAGAGGAGAATTGAGTTGAGGGAATTTGGAGGGGGAGATGAACCATGAGTTACTATGGACTCTGAAAAACAACCTGAGGGGTTTTGAAGGGGCGGGCAGTGGGAGGTTGGGGGAACCAGGTGGTGGGTATTATGGAGGGCACGCATTGCATGGAGCACAGGTGTGGTGCAAAAACTATGAATTCTGTTATGCTGAAAAGAAATTTAAAAAAAGGAAAAAAATATTATTTACTTGGGGAAAAGTGTGATGATAACATAGTGGCTATATTTGTAAAGGAAAGTAAGTCCTAGCCTTTCAAATACAGTCTGATATTATATACGGGTGAAAGATGATGTCTGAGGTTTATTTTTAAATAATTTCACAGGGAGAGAAGAAATAGAGCAAACATTGTGATGATGAGTTATGGATCCCTGGAAATTTGTTATAATATTCTCTATTTTTGTGGTTGTTTGAAATTTTCTATACTAAAGAGCTTTTAAAAACAGAGTAAATTTTTCACCATCATTATGATGGTGAAATAACCAAGAGAAAAGAATTCCTAAGGGGAAATCCATCCTGAAGTATGGATTCTCAATTGATTTTTCAACTCTGTCACTGACTACAGAGAAAATTTCCCCATCTTTAGATGATGGTACACTGAAATGAACTAGTCTCTTTAACAATTTGCTTGCAGCATTTAAACCGCTGATGGGAAACACTGCTCTGGCATAATTCACTTTACAATTACCCAGAAGCAATTCATAGTCCAACCAAGTCTAAATTCATAGGAATCAGATACCCAAGGAATTAATTACCAACCAATTTATTACTTCTTCATATCATCTAAGCTCCTGAAGAAACTGGTTACCTGGAAAATTATGTATTTTTAGAATGCCTGTCAAATTTAATTTAGGTTGAGTTAGGCAGAATTAACAAGAATTTTCCTATTTCTTGTGCCTAAAGAGTCATAGGTGTGTCTTCTACAAGGACAGTTGATGATAATTAGTTAGAGTAATCCCACCCTCTATAGCTGTGCTATCAAGGCTACTAGAGTTTAACATCTCAAAGGACATATCTGCAGAAATCTCCACTCAATTTAGAAGCTGTCAACAACTAATTGCCTGGAAGCCTGGTTTTCTCATATCATGGAGTTTGATTTGAGATTTGGACTGAAACTGGTTTTCTCATATCATGGAGTTTGATTTGAGATTTGGACTGAAACTCGATGTGTTACACCAAAATTATATGTATTCTTAAAAGAAAGACCTGTATTTAAAAAAAAAAATTCAAAGTCCCTTCCATTTTCTTTCCCTGCCAATTTAGTAAGAATAAATTTGGCTATCCTGACACTAAGAAAGTGATCTCAGGAAGGTCACAGGGTACCTTTGTGTTTTATGTCAAAATATAAACACTGATATTCAAATATTATCTTCTGATTTCCCATTAATTTGCCTCATTTAAGTTTTGCCTTCTCATGGCTGCCATAGAACAAATAAAAATATAAGGTGGGGGGGTCCTGCGTGGCTCAGTTGGTTAGGCAGCTAACTGTTTGCCTTCAGCTCAGGACATGATCCCAGGGTCCTGGGTTTGAGCCCCATGTCTGGCTCTCTGCCAGGAACCCTGCTTCTCCCTCTCCCTCCGCCTGCCACTCTCCCTACCTGGGCTCTCTCTGTGTCAAATAAATAAATAAAATCTTTTAAAAAATATATAGGACACTCAATTAAGTTTGAACTTCAGATCAACAATGAATGTTTTTAGTATAACTATGTTCCATGAATATTTACTATTTAAGGATGTTTCATGCAATATTTGGGATGCACTTATACTGAAAAAGCATTTCTTGTTCATCTGATATTCAAATTTATCTTTGTGTTCTCTGTTTTATCTGGCAACCCTCTCCCTCCCCATCATTAGAGACTAGCTTCTGAAATTTATAAAGGAGATGAGCCTTTTTACATCATTTCAGATAGTTCTATTCTGACTGAATGGAAAACTGCAATAGTCTGATGTGATGTCTTAGGGGATCATTGTTGAGAGATAGCCAACTGCACATACTCTTTCAAACTCCATCTCAAGAGCAAATTTTCATCTGAGAAACAAAATCATTAGAGTAGGTTAGTAAGTTCCAAAGGTAGATTCACTCGGAAAAAGAGTTAAAATTCACTGTTGGGTAACTTTTTTCTGTAACTTGGGGGGAAACACCATCTTGCTGAAGAAATCAATTCTTTACTAGGGAATTGCTTCTCAAACTTGAAGAGTATGCAAACCACTTGGGGACATTGTTAAAATCTTCATTCTAGTTCAACAGGAATGAATCCTGCCTCTCTAACAAGATCTCAATGCTGCTTATCCATATATCATAATTTGAGAAGCAAGGGACTTGAGTAAAGCAATCTGTATAAGAGAGGCTGTGGAAATTTTGAGACCAAGAGAAGCTGCGAAATATCAAGGACTCAAGTCTCAGGAAGGCCATGAGAATCAAGGTAAGTGAATTATACTTAAAGCTGGGAGTATAGCCAAAATTTGATTAAATAATGACTAAGAACGTGCTGAAGACATCTCTCATTGTATATAACCCTTGCCTAAGATAAAGTAACAAAAATAAGTAATAGAAACCTGGATCAGAAAACTAATATTTATGGGAAATGTTTTGAAAGGTAAGTAGTCCATACACATCTAGATCGAGAGCACTTACCTTGAGATACATAGGATCTAAATGGTCCAGAAACATATTTCAGAGAAGCTTAGGAACTTCCTGACATTTTACACAAAATTGGGTGTTAATCCGGAAAACAAATGGAGAGTTTTAGAAGGGAGGATGGTGGGGGGATGGGTGAGCCTGGTGATGGGTATTAATGAGGGCACATATTGCATGGAGCACTGGGTGTTATATGCAAACAATGAATCATGGAACACTACATCAAAAACTAATGAACTGATGTATGGTGACTAACATAACATAAGAAAAACAAATAATGCAGGGCTGATATATAAAATATTTAACCACCAGTATATCTTAAGCACCATCCAGTAAGAATGTATGTTTGACCAGTCCAGAACTGCCAGCCAGTATTAACTGTGCTGTGTTCCAGGTGAGTATCAACACTGTTTACATGTTTGTCTACAATTTTGAAAACTTTCATCAGGCTTTCAAAGGAGTTAGTGATTCAAAACCTGTCCTAAATTACAGCTATCAACAAATTGTAACAGATGATAGAAAGCAATACACATCAGTAACTGGACATATTAGATGATTGATGAATGTTAGTATATGGTTATTAGCATAATTTTTAAAAATTGCTTTCAGTGAGTTAGATTTTAGAGTTA
Organism: Mellivora capensis; assembly: GCA_004024625.1. Taxonomy (NCBI): domain Eukaryota; kingdom Metazoa; phylum Chordata; class Mammalia; order Carnivora; family Mustelidae; genus Mellivora; species Mellivora capensis. Next base: position 4,028 of record PISX010020026.1, read on the forward strand.
TCAGTTTTTACTGATAATTGACATAGAGTTTCATGAAATCAGTTACTGAATTTTCCTAAAAACTGTACCTATTACACGGCATTGTCTGGCTTACATGAAACACTTGTAAATCAATTTGCTGAAAGTCAATTCAGGGAATGTCCAATATACAAGTTTGCTTTAAAAAAAAAAAAACAACAAAAACCTCTTAGTTTCCACGGACTAATGTCTGTTTTGTTTTTATAACATCATTATGAAGAATAATGAAAAATATATATCCACTTTAGATTCCCACTGTTATAGCAGGTTTGAGGGTCAGAGGTGATGCTCAAGTTCAAGCACTTACCTACAGCATATCTCAGATGGATATGTATCACTGGCCTTTCCCTCACCTTTTCTTATTCCCATCTTTTCTGTCCCTGTGTTATCTTCCTTACTCTCATAATCTAAGTCTGAGTCTTGTTAGATCTGTACAAGGTCTTCACTATGTTCCACGCTTAGACTGGTCCTTCTTTTTTATTTAATTTTTATTTAAATTCCAGTTAGCTGACATACAGTGTAATACTAGTATTGGGTGTGCTGTTTAACAATTCAACACTTCCATACAACACCCAGTGCCTATTACAACAATTTCACTCCCTAACATAAATCTAACCATGTTAAAAAAAATTTCATGAACACTGGACTTCAACTTCGGGGAAGATGGAGTAAACAAGCTTTTCCCTATTGCCCCTCTAAGTACAACTAAACGCTCTGTATGTTATATATAAAACAAACATAAGAAAACTGTGAAATGTAGAGAGAAGAAAGCAGTCTGATTAGGAAATTTGGCTTGAGAAATGACACAGTGGTAATTTCCTTCGATTTTCTTTTACCAAATATATGCCAGACCAGGTCCTGAAGAAGCCAGTAACAAAGAAATGCCAATAGAAAACAAAACAAACAAACAAACAAAAAAAACCTAAAACTAAAACTAAAACCAAAAACCTCCAACAAAAGTCTGCTCTCTCTAGTCAAAGGACGAGGAAAGATAGAATGTAGGAAGGTAGAAAACTTTTAGACAATAACTGCTCTATTCCAGACAAACACCACAGATATTATCCCATCTCCATATACCCAAAAATAATGAAGTGGAAACCTAGATTTCTACCCTTGAAGGTAGTAACAAGGCATCCCAACACTCCCACTGGTGTTTTGTCACAAAAGTCAAGCAGGGAGCCAAGATGCTCATACCCACCATCTGGTAATGCCCACCACTTACATTGTCAGTGGAGATTACACAGCAGCCTGGAGTTTTACTCCCACCCAGCAGAAATGAGGTGCCCCTCTCCCTCCCTCCTGGATTATTGTCAGAGGAGGCATAGGAAAGAGTCAGGACTTTCAGTGTTGCTCAGTATAACACAGCCATCCTAAACATGGTGTCAGTGGGAACCATGTGGGAAGCAGACACCCTTGCTCTTGTCCAACAGTAATGAGGTATCAACAGAGTCTGAGTGAGATACCTGGATTTATAATTCCATTTGGTGACCACCTCCTGTACACTTCCCCTGCCAGACCAGTTTCAGAGAAAGTTAGCTAAAATAAAATTGATTTATAACTTTTTATGAAGATGTCCAGTTTTCAATTAATAAAAAGAAAGAAAACCAGGGAGATCTCAAATTGAATGAAGAAAAGATAATAGATGCCAATACCAAGATGACTGAGATGATAGAATTGTCTGATAAAAGTTTTAAACAGCTATGATAAAAATGCCTGAGCAAACAATTACAAACACACTTGAAACGAATGAAAAAAAATTAACAAAGAAATAGAAGACATACAGGGAAATGGAAATTTTAGAACTGAAAAATACAAGGACCAAAATTAAAATTCAGAGCCTAGCTCAACAGCAGAAAGAAAAAGATAATGGGAGATGCCTAGGTGGCTCAGTCAGTTAGGCATCTGCCTTTGGTCTTGACCCCAGGGTCCTGGGATTGAGTACCATGTTGGGCTCCTTGCTCAGCAGAAGCCTGCTTCTCCCTCTGCCTCTGCCAATCCCCCTGCTTGTGCTTGCTCTCTCTCTCTCTCTCTCTCTCTGACAAATAAATAAATAAATAAATAAGATATTTTAAAAACAAAGATAATAGGAAGAATCAGTGAATTGGAAGATAGAGCAATAGAAATTACACAATCTAAACAACAGAAAGAAGAAAGATTGGGGGGAAAAAAGAAAAAAGATCCTCAGGGGACTGGGGGACTATAATGAAAGATCTAACATTCATGTCGTCAGATTTCTGGAAACAGTAGAGAAACAAGGAGCTGAAACCTACTCAAAGAAATAATGACTGAAAACCTTTTTAAAGCTGGAAAAGACATAAACCTGCAGATTCGAGAAGCTGATCAAATCATAAATAGGATAAATCCAAAGAAATTCATACAAGACATCAAAACTAAACTTCTGAACATAAGACAAGAAAAAATGTTAAAAACGGAAAAACAATACTTTATATATGGGGGAAGTAATTCAAATAAATGGCAGATGATTTCTCACTATGTACCATGAAGACCAACAAGACACTATATTTCAAGTGCTGGAGAAAAAAAAGTTTCGACTCAGAATTCTGTATCAGTGAAATGTTACCAGCTAAAAATCGACTCTTAAGTTCTTCCCTGGCCTGAATAAACTTACTAAATGATAGAAAAATATATCTCTGTTAACACAATCCTTGACATATAACAGGGCATATCTGTAAATCTGATGCTGAATTAGCTTTCTTAGGTCATTATAACTTTTTATAAATTTTTCCTTTTCTTTTTTTCATTCCCTTTAAATCTATATATATATAGAGATAGATCTTTTATTAACATATAATGTTATTATTTGTTTCAGGGGTACAGTCTGTGAATCAACAATCGTATACTATTCATAGCACTCACCATAGCACATATCCTCCCCAATGTCCATTACCCAGCCACCCTATCCATCCCCCTGCCCAACAGCCCTCAGTTTGTTTCCTGAGATTGAGTCTCTTATGGTTTGTCTCCCTCCCCAGTCCCATCTTCTTTCATTTTTTCCTCTCTTTCCCCCATGAACCCCCACCCTGCCCTTCAAATTCCCCAAATCTTGCCATTTGCAACAATGTGAATGGAACTAGAGGATATTATGCTAAGCAAAATAAGTCAATCAGAGAAAGACAATTATCATATGAACTTTTTATAATTTTATCTTTAAAATGATTTCACTAGGGTATACTTTCATTTATATATATATAAATGTTTACATATATGTATATACTTTCATACATAAATATATACATATTTATATATGTATATATACTTTTATTTATATGTATACACTTTCATTTATATATTATGTGTGTGTGTGTGTATATACACACACATACTCTTGATAGAGGTAGAGTGACATTGTATAGGTTGAAATCTTATAGAGATACATGGTGGTGGTTTGTTATAGAGGGGAAATATTTGGAGAGCACTGTTGTTAATAATTAAATAGAATGCTTGACCTTCTTAGCAAAGAATACAGTCAAGTTTCCATTAATATAACAGGTTTAGGCCTTTGATTCTGCAACATTTTAATGACCAGAAGTTGGAACCAAAATATCAGAAGAAGCCATTAAGATGATCAAAAGACAGAGATGGCAATCCATACAACTTAAATATTCTCCAAATTTTATTCGAACTTTAAGTGCTCTAATTGCAGAAATATGACAACTCCAACCTATAGACCTTTACTTCCGAGTTATAGTCAGGGTTTTCCTTATGCAAAACTAAATGGGTGTTACTAAATTGGCTAGTTGTTGACCCAACGCATTTATCTCCCTGGGCAGTCACAGACTCCCTTGCCTTCATCCATGCCACACACTGAGTTCCAGCCAATGTACTGTGAATAAAGAGCTGATTGACTTCCAGGCCTTGGACCACTTCACACTTAATCTCCTAGGTTCTTGTCCACTCTCTAGGTTTGATTTAAAGTAGCTTGGAAGCCACACATTAAAGATGGCAGGGTCATAAAATGGAAGGAATCTGGATCCCTGAATCATAGCTTGGGAAAACAGTTACTTGACAATCAGAAACACGTGTTTTGGACTTCCTGTGAGCAAGAAATACATTTCTCTTGGACCAAACAACTGAAATTTGTAGGTTTATCTATTACAGCAGCTAGTGCTATACTAACTAACGCAGTAGGTTTTATCTTCCACACCTGTCTCCTGAAGTCCCATTCCCCATCATTTACCACTCTTTTCATGATTTTCCCTCCTCATTTCCCTCTTTCTTCCTTTTATTCCCACATACATTTCACAACACAGTCCCAACTCCTAGGTCTGCAACAGGCTTGAGGGCAATACCCTTTCAGTCCCTACACAGAGCTCTCCTTTTGCAACACTGTACATGAGGCACCATTAGAATAGGATCAGTCCTTGCCAAAAGAGAATTTAAGCCTAGCTTGAGCTCCTGAGAACAGAAAATAGAGCAGAAATGGGAAGGGTGGTGACCCAGGTTCCCATATGCTCACTGAGGGCTGGAGGCCAATCTGCAGACATTTGAGATTGCAGTACAAATGCTGTAGGGGGAGGTCTGCCAAATCATCCAGGCAAGGAAAAACGCAACTCCTGTAGCTCAGGTCAGGTCTGCTTCTTAAGACAAGGTTTTGTTATTGTCTGTGCCCAGGGCTTATGATTGCTGCAATTTCCTTGTCCTTTTTTTTCTGGGAACCATCTTGCCTACCTCCTTTTTGTGAACTTATGAAAAGAAAAACACAAAACAAACAAACAACACAACACACCTCTCTCTTACAGGGTAACCCAGTCAACCTTTAAATTAAAAAGCCACAAGCTTCCAGTAGTCTGCTTCTGACTATTCTGCATGCAGCCTGACTGCCTGCTGATAAGGAGTGATTCAGAAAGTCTACCATAAGAAAGAAGAGTCTGAAACAAAAAGAAGCAAGGGATATAGAGAAAACACAGTGGACCATGAAAAGGAGTTGGGATGCAAAAAAAAGAAAGACACAGACTTACGTCACCGGTGGAGACACAAGGTTGAGAAACCAGCTTAGAAATGATGACTATTTTTAGTTGCTTATCTGTACATCACAAATATCAGGTTGAATGCAGTTTTTCAGTAACAGTTTTGAGGAGAAAGGTGATGTGTACTTTTTTAAAGAGTAGCTGATACACTGTAGGTGCTCAATAAATTACAAATGAGAGACTCTCAAAAAGAAACCAGGCAATTTTTAAAATAAAAAATGGAAGATGGCTACTGCTCATATGACTACAAGACATTCTTTAAATTCTTGAAAGACTGATGTCAATGATATCTTTTTATATAAAGAAATCTCATTAGGCCATGTTCAATATGGGCAAATTTATTTTAGCACCATTTAGTTAATCAATCAGAGGTTGGACTGACATAGAAGGTGATTCAAAATTCATAATTAAAGCAGATCTGACCAGTTACCATGTAGACTGAATAATCTTCCTTTCCTCGTGTAGCTAAAATAAAATCCTTTTGGTCTAGTTTCTCTAATTTGTCTTTGGTGCTTTGACTGAAACCTATTATTATTTCTTCAATTCTTTTGCCTTGTTACAGTTTCTTACCTGGCCTCAGCCCCCTGGAATATAAACCGATTTCAATCTGAAAGAGTAAAGAAGGAATACAGCTTTGCTTAGTCAAGAGGCAGAGGAGACTGACTTTCAAAGAAATCGCACAATATTCTAGTACATATTCAATATTATTCCCCAGCAGATGCAATAGTACCCACATTAGTATTGCAGACCAATGGCAGGTCTAGGCAAAACCAAGGCAGACTGCTGTTGCATTCTACACCCATCAAAAGGACCCCTGAAATATGAATAGTGAAATATGAACCACTGTGATACTACTGCTAAATTAATAATAACTGAATAGGGGTGTGCCCTGGGTTAGTTAGCTCTCTGCACCTCAATTCCTCACTTGTAAAATGAGGAGTTTTGCTAGGTTTAAAGGGCCTTCCGGTGAAGAGTGTTGACTCAACCCAACTTGGACTTTAGAACTTTTTCCTAAAACAAAAATACTGCTCCAACCACTGACATATGAAGCATTTTATTTGCTTGCTTAAGATTCCCACAAATATTTGTAGCCTCCACAGTGTCATGAAAGAGAGATTTGTGAAAAATTATACAATGGAAGAGGCAGAACATACGTATTTTCTCTCTGCATTGTGAGTGCCTAAACTTACAGCATTGGAAAAGTCATGTTAATTTTTTTGCTGTTAACATAATGCTAACATGTAACATATGTTGTCATATAGCATTCTAATTGCATTCTAATTTGCTTTTTCCCTTACCTGTTCATTTTCCCTTCCTCCCTTATGTAATTATATGACTAGATTCTCTATTATGTACTGTGGAAGAGACCAAAAATGATTTAGACAAAGGCTCACCTTTAAAATATTTGTAGCTGAGAAGATTTGTATATATCCATGTACATATATCCATTTATACATATTGTCCATTTATATATGTAAATATATCTTTTACTTGGTAAATACATTATATATTTTATGCTTATTGAGTATTTTATGTATGTGTGCATCTGTGTGTATATACGTATGTATGTACAGTGATAGATATAATTGCTAGGCAAAGATACAGTGCTGTGGCAGAAGAAAAGTATTCTTTATAGCTGGATAAGTGAGGGGGAAAGACAAGAGAATTTGAGTAGTTTTTATAGAGGAAATGGCATGTAGTAGGATAATGAGGGTTAATTCAATCTGTGGAGACATAGGAGAAATAATATTTATGATGAATTAATTTGAACTCATATTGACTTTAAAAGGGTTTTATTTTTTAGTGGGTATGGAGCGACAGATGCTTTTTAAGCAGGGTGAGGAATAAGATCAGAGATATGTTTCAGACCATAATCTGGTAGCATTACAAAGGGTAAGAATAGGAAGAGATTAGAGACAAGGAAAGCAGGTAGAAAGTTATTTCCAGGTGAGGAATAAAAAAAATCTTAACTTAGCCTGATGACTGTAGCCCTGGGGATGAGTCAGCAGATATGAGGATAGATTCTATAGTGTTCAACAGCAACTGATTTTTTCCCTATGGCAAAGTGAATAAAAAGTGGGGGAGGGGAGAAAAATAACCACTGTTTGAGCTCCCAGTGCTTAATAGGATAATGGAGTCCCTATTGGCCCTAGGAGAAGGGTTATGTTTAAAGGAACATGATGAGGTCAGGTTGAGGGGTAGCATACTTGAGGTACATACACAGTGGAAAGCATAGACAGAGATGCTCAGAGGTAGGGATACCCGAGCGCTTCCATTCCCACTTCCCTTTCTTCTAGTATATTACCCAATGGGAAAATACCAAAATAGAGTATATGTAAAAAAAAATTTTCTATGAGCAATTAATGCCTTTAGTAAACACCATAAAATCACAATGGCTGTCTGTATGATCTTGGAGATAATATCACAATGCCTAATTTTGCAGTGGAAGAGGAAGCCTTTAGTCAATTCTAGAAATGGCCAAGAATGAAAGCCTGCATGTGATAGATAGTGTGGCTGTAAGAAGCAAGAAAGAGTATTGTCTGAGGAGTCAGGAAAGCAGTAGTAATATATTTAAGTGGTTGTATTTAAATTTAAAATAATTGGGAATTGACTTTAAAGGTAAAGTTGACATTATTATCAAAAATTTTATTACTTTTTTTAAAATTAGTTTTTATTTTGTGGAATTACTTTTTATTATAATACAAATTTTAATGGGTATATAAAACACTATCCCTTGAGAAATACCTTCCAAAGACATTTCCACCAAATGATAATCCCAGATGCATAATGAAAAATAAGATATGCTGTTGTTAGCAGCAGTCAAGACCTATCAAAAATTATATATTACTCTACTTAAAGTTCACAGTACACATTGGAATACAAAGTGTCCTGAAAATCTACCTTTTATCAAACTTGCACTCTGTGAAGCCCATGCTAAGCTCCTTAAATTATCTTACCTGACCCTTAAGAAAAATCCAATGCCAGAGATGACATGATTACCTCTATTTTACAGATCAGGAAATTGAGGCTTAGAGATATCAAGCAAATTGCCCAGGTCTTAAGGTTATTGAGTAGATGTAAAATCATGTTTTTCCTCTGAACATCAATTATCTTGAGAAATGTTGCCCAGAGCGGATTGGTTTTCTACTCCCAAACCCAGTCATTTCTACTTCTCTGTACTGACTCCCGACTCCAAATATGAGGCAGTGTTAATTTTTTTGCAGGGCTGGGGGTGTAGGGGGGCAAAGGGAGCTAGCACTGAGAAAGCACTGAGGTCATAATACAAGAAGGCATTCACTACCAACTCAACTCTTACATTCCCAAATCCTCAAAAGGTGAATTCAACATGAATTTCCACTTCTCCAATAAGACATTCTAGGTTTATAGGTTATAGGTTTAGACTATTTCTGATTATTTTACAGAGGCTCACCACTTTGGACACACCCAGTTTAGCAACTAGAATAAAAACTACATGAAATGGGCCCACATTTAACTTTTTTCTAGCTACTAGCACACATAAAAAGAATTGTCCCTCAGGGGGAAAAAAAAACCAGACCCTATGTTTAAAGAAGAAAATTAATGAATTCTCTCTTTATAGGCCAAATATAGGAAGTCCAAGCAAGACTACCCAAATCCACAGTTTAATTTGCAGTTGAGTAATTAGAAAACAATAAAATGTGTCCTAAGTCACCAGTCCAAACCCCAGCTAAAGCTATCAGCTAGCAAATGATTCTAATTATTCTAGAGGAAAGGGCGGATGTGTGTATATGTGCTAAATACCTAACAGAAAATAAACCCTTGATCAAAAAAGGAAATGTTAACAACACAGAAAAGCTTACAAGATCCTTATGATGAAAAAAGATATTAAGAAAATGTAGTTTTCTCAAAATTGCTGTCAATATCAGCTGCCTGGCAAACAGTAAAACCTAGGAATAGAGAAAACAATGTAACATTCAGCTTTTAATCTCTATCCTCCCTTTTGTTCAGAGTATATCAAAATAATACTTTGTTTTATATTATAGAAGAGTAGCTTCTTGAAGTTTTAAGAAGGATATTAAAACGTGGATGTCATACAGCTCATTAAATGGGGAACTTTTACTTCCATACCACAGAATAACTTTTAAAATTGGAACCTGATATTTTTATTAAGGAACTGTGATCTTATACTTTAAATCCAAAGTAATAAATGTTTCCTATATAATAAAAATAAATTTCATATTTTTCTGGAAGTATTTTTTGTGCTATAATTATATAGAATTAAATGTACTTACTGTTTGCATAATTGTGAATTTTAGAAAGAAAATTGAGTCAAATTGTAGGCTGACATTTTAAAATATGTAGTATATACAAATTGCTAGTAGAGTAACATGTACTTTTGTATTTATTGAGCTATAGTCTTTTGTATTCAGGGCAGGAAATATATTTGTGTGTCTCTAAAAAACAATACCATGCATGTTGTCAGTTCTGTAGATATAATAAATTCTGCGCACACTTATGCCAAAGTTTCACTTGTAATTCACATATTTGGTTTCCTAAAATTTCCCAGTCTAATTATAATATGTTTAACACCTTGACTAGATCAACATTTGATCCTACTGTTTGAAATTCAAGAGGTTTTAAACATTGATGACTAATTCCACTTACAGATCATTAATTATCTTTGTTTCTCTATTCATCTCTGACTTGTTTAATCCTCTTTCCCCCACCCTAACTCCCACTCTTAGCTCCTGCGGCCCCACATCTTCATGAGCACACATAATTCTTGGCCTTTGTGGTCATTATCCTCATGGTGGTGTGCTGGGTTTGTCCGGGAGAATTATAATCCTAGTCCCTGAAGAACTTCCTAAAAACTTCTAAATTAGAAGGAAAAGGAGTTTAATTAGAGTTCAAAAGACTGAGATAAGTGAATTCAACAAAGTCCTATAAATATTTATGATGACTGAAAAGGCAAAACAGACCCTTTACACAATTTGGCAATTGATACAATTGCTATCCAATCTACCATCTATTGTTGGATCTTAATCTTTATATTCTTTCAATGAGATGTTAAGAAACAAAGGCATTTTCAGCTAGCCGCTACAGTGTAGACTTATAGACATATACACACATTTCAGAATCTATTGGTTCTTTTAAAAATTGATATGTACATTTTTTCATGTGTCAAATGTTCATCATCACTAGCCATCAGGGAGATTCAAATTAAAACCACACTGAGATACCACCTCACACCAGTTAGAATGGCCAAAATTAGCAAGACAGGAAACAACATGTGTTGGAGAGGATGTGGAGAAAGGGGAACCCTCTTACACTGTTGGTGGGAATGCAAGTTGGTGCAGCCACTTTGGAGAACAGTGTGGAGATTCCTCAAGAAATTAAAAATAAAGCTTCCCTATGACCCTCCAATTGCACTACTGGGTATTTACCCAAGAAATACAGATGTGGTGAAAAGAAGGGCCATCTGTACCCCAATGTTTATAGCAGCAATGGTCACGGTCGCCAAACTGTGGAAAGAACCAAGATGCCCTTCAACAGACGAATGGGTAAGGAAGATGTGGTCCATATACACTATGGAGTATTATGCCTCCATCAGAAAGGATGAATACCCAACTTTTGTAGCAACATGGACAGGACTGGAAGAGATTATGCTGAGTGAAATACGTCAAGCAGAGAGAGTCAATTATCATATGGTTTCACTTATCTGTGGAGCATAACAAATAACATGGAGGACATGGGGAGATGGAGAGGAGAAGGAAGTTGAGGGAAATTGGAGGGGGAGATGAACCATGAGAGACTATGGACTCTGAAAGACAATCTTAGGGTTTTGAAGGGGAGAGGGGTGGGAGGTTGGTGGAGCCAGGTGGTGGACATTATGGAGGGCACATATTGCATGGAGCACTGGGTGTGGTGCATAAACAATGAATTCTGTTACACTGAAAAGAAAGAAATTTTAAAAATTGATATGTACAAAGACTTTCATTTTATAATTGAGAAAAAATTTAGCTAAAATCCAGATATATGTACATCATTTATCTTGGGTTAACATTCTACAATGTCTCTTAGACTTCTAGAATGTTAGTGGACGTACTTCACAAGTGGGCATTTGCAAATGCCTAAGTAGAGGAGCCAAGAAAAAAGATTTCATCTCCCTGTGTGGAATATGAAAAAATGCTCCAAGGAATCTTAGACCACCCTGCTCCTTCCAGCTGTTGGTGGAAATCGAGACCATGGCCATGAGTTTCTTGGGAGTACTATTTAATTTAGATGACAGCATCATCATCACTGGGACCTAGGAAGAGCCTGAAAATCCTCTCCTTGTGACAGTGGACTTCCTTGGATTTGTCATGTGACAAATGTCCATTTTGCTAAACCTCAAGCAAAATCTATAACGCATTAGAAAGCTGCAACAAGAAATGAGTTTCAACTCAGAAAAGATAGAGCCAATGCATTAATTATAGATAATTAAAGGTAGTCCTGGGTCCAGTGTCTCACAGGAAGACATTAATATAAGAAAGAGGAAACCTCAAACCAGAACTCCAAAATAAAGATAGGTTTATCTTTATCTATCAGGATAGATTCAGTTTAAGTTCCTATAGCTGTAACTATTGACCAGTAAAATAATATTTTATATAATTTTGTGCTAGCTCTGAGAGCTTAGAAACTATATCATATCAAGACACTAACATCAAGAAGAAGCCTATAATAAGGGCTAATACTTATTAAGTGCCAGGCATTCTTCTAAGCATTTTACACATATTAATTTATTTAGGTTATTTAATCCTCACAACAAATCTCTCTGACCCCATTTTACCTGTAAGATAATTGTAAAGAAACTGGCATTCAACTCCAGTTGCCCTGCTCCAGTGCCCATTTTTTAAAAATTTTTTTTGAGATTTTATTTATTTATTTGACAGACAGGGATCACAAGTAGGCAGAGAGGCAGGCAGAGAGAGAGGGGGAAGCAGGCTCCCTGCCGAGCAGAGAGCCCAATGCAGGGCTCGATCCCAGGACCCTGAGACCATGATCTGAGCCAAAGGCAGAGGCTTAACCCATTGAACCACCCATATGCCCCTCCAGTGTCCATTTTTAATCAGTATACTTTGCTTTTCTAGCTTTTGCCAGAAAAAAGTTTTTTTTAATTTTTTTATATTCTTATGTGTATATATATATATATACATACATACACACGTGTGTATATATACATACACACAACTATATGTATGTATATTTGTTCACTTATTCATGCATTTATTCAAAAATATTTGCTAAGTACTTCTGTGTGCTAGGCACTGCACCATGTGCCAGAAATGCAGTCATAAACAGGATAGATGAGGGTTCAGCTTTCATGAAGTTTATAATTTGTAGGTAGAGATTTTTAAAAATATATATAATCAATGTTTCTCTAATTTTGATAAATGATCTAAAGAAAATAAATCAATGTAGTGGTATAGAAAGCAACTTCTGGGTGAGGGGATGCTACTTTCAATAAGGTTGTCAGGGAGGGCCTCTTTGAATCTGACATGAGGCGAAGGACATAGATAAGTGAAGAACTGGAGATAGAGCATTCCAAGCAGAAAGGGACAGCTAGTACAATAACCATGATGGGAGGACATTTTTGAGGAAAGGAAAGAAGGCAAATGCAGCTTATTATGGTTAGAGATAAAGCGAAAGAGGTAGAGAGGGGCAAAATTATCTAGGACTTTCTAATTCTATAGTAACTATTACTTCTTTCACTATAAGAAAAAGTTAAGGTCCCCTATCATTAATTTTAGACAGTAAATGTATGGAGGAAATCCCCCTGGAGAGAATCCAGATAAGGGGAGTGATCCAAGAGAAATCCTGAGGACTCCGGGCAGAAAGAATTAATGCTTTTTTCCAAAGCAGTGGAGCTCTTGTTTCTAGCTTGTCATAGACCAGGACCAAAGATGGGAATTTGGGAGGACCAAGAACAATGGTTTATTCCAAGAATATCATCCCATGGTCCTGAGAGACAGAGAAAATGCTACAACTTATGTTTTTATGTATCTATTTTCTTTTATTTTGGATTGGATCTAAGATAGGTAGAAATTCAAATTTGAGATAAAAAAAATGCATTCAAAGAGGTTTTTTTTCTGTATCTGTTCCTACATCCAAATTTGAAGTACTTTTCTGATTTGATGTCTCAGTTATGAACTTACTTCTCTTATACTCCAACTTATTGTCTAAGATACAGAAATGCAGAGTAACCTGCTTATTAGCCAAGAAAGAGGGAGGATTTCAGATTAAAACTCTGGTACAAAGGAATAAGGGCATTGCTGAAATTGGAAATGGTTGGCCACATCCTACTGAGCTCAGAAACTAGAAAAGGCAATTTAAAAGGAAAGCAAAGGTGGTCAAAGGCTGAAAGGGCCTGTGGATATTCTACTACTTGCACTGATTTTTATTCATTTACTGATATCATCAGTAGGGGAGAGGGCTAGTCCCAATTGTCAAATGTATGGTATCTCAGAGCAATAGACAAATAGTGAATGATGAGGTGACATTTTAGATATTTGGGATATTTTAAAAGTTATTTCTCAAGAGTCCTCTCAAAACCACATAGATATATAATAGCTTAGCTGTCTCCATGATAATATCCTACCAATGCTGCTAAATCTGAAATCAGTTCTAGGACCTTCAGTTTCCTTCATCTTGCCAGGACTATGTTAGGAATATTTCCACCCCTGCCATTTGCTTTGCTTCCATTTTCTACTCACAAGTTTTCATTTGTCTTTTTCAATTTATCTCAAAAATGTAATGAACACTAGCCAAAAAAAGGGCATAATTTAGTGAAATTGCACATACTGAAATTTTGTATAGGCAAACTCACTGCTGTGCAGGTGATTTTTGGCTCCTTACAAATTATAAGGTCAAACATCCTATAAAAGATCTTCATCATTATTTCCATATATAGGAATTCCTCAATTTTATATAGTCTTCCCATCCCTTCTAAGCTACTCTTGTCAGTATACTTAAATACCAGAAGTTTCTTAATAACTTTTTGATACTCGGTCTCTTTGATACCATGTACATCAATTTCTATAGGATTTATTTGCTTTGGCATAATGCAGTAACTCACAAGACAAGTTCACCCAAGGTTGAGATAGGAGTAGCCTTTCATAGACACTGTTATTAATGAACACATTATCAGTCACTTTGTCTCCATTCTGAGTTTGTCACCCTTTATCTCCCAGCTCTTCATACCTCTTTTGCTCCCTTTCCTTTACTTTTTACCACATCTTTTAATAGATCTACTTAAGATCCTTGTCATGCCTGCCCAACTAGTTGACATTTATGGGTGATCTGCTTCATGTATTTAGCAGGTATGTAACTTAGTACGCTCACTAAGCCTGTATTTCATTGCTTATACAATCTCTGGAAGGAAGAACAGAGAAATCTAAGTACCAAAATTTGATCTTGGTTAAAAACTTATTTAAATGAATTATTGGAATGTTGTTTGGAGATACAAACATAATTAGAAAAGGTTTGATAACCTTTGGATTACTTTCTTGAAAATTTATGCATCCCTAAGATTTAACCCCTGTATTAATTTAATTTCTGAAGTAAACCTAACAGGTTATAAGTGGGAACAACAAAGATGTCATTTTTTATCATCCTGAACTATTTTTAGTCTGAATAATTTGACAACAGAAGTAAGGTGGGGCCAAAGCCAGCTTGTAAACCAACCATGTTTGAGAATGATAGATAAATATTTTCCACTCCTTATATATTTAGTTAAAGTGAATTTCTACATGTAGAGTTTACTTGTGTAGCAAGAACCATCTGTATAATATGAGACCAGGCTATCAATTTCACTTCATATAAGTCACTGGACAGGAATAAGCAACCCTGATTAATTTAGTTTCTTTTTTGCTCAAAGCCAAACACTTCAAAACAAAGTAGTTCAAATGAACAACTAGAATATTCCTCAGTATTATCAGGCAAGCAGGAAATAAAATAAACCCATATCCATTTTGAAGAGATGTCATGTAAGTGGATATTTTGCAGGTACTGATCAGGTTTTTTTTTAAGATTTTATTTATTTATTTGTCAGAGAGAGAGAGGGAGAATGAGCGAGCACAGGCAGACAGAGTGGCAGGCAGAGGCAGAGGGAGAAGCAGGCTCCCCGCTACGCAAGGAGCCTGATGTGGGACTGGATCCCAGGATGCTGGGATCATGACCTGAGCCGAAGGCAGCCGCTTAACCAACTGAGCCACCCAGGCGTCCCCTGATCAGTTTTTTTTAATTCATGATAACTTGAGAGCATCTACTGAGGATAATCTAGTTTCCAAAATTAGATAACCATTGTTATTTTTAGAATGTAGGGATTTTTAGAATGTAGGGGAGTTTTAGAATGTAGAATTATAATAATGATTGAAAGAACTTGTAAAAATCATAAGATACTAATTGTGATGTGGGGAAGTGGTCCTACCTTATATAGAATTGGGCAATTTAAGGGATAGTCAGCAAAAATAATATAGTTTCTTCAAGGGGCAATCATCCTTTACAAAAATGTTGGAATATTTATGTAAGTTTTTGGATTTGTCATGTTATGCAGGTATGTATTTCTCAAAAGTATGTAAGCAAGCAAATAAGCAAAAATGATAGGTACATCTCTATGTGTGTATACACACATACACATATATATGTTTAAACACACACACACGAAGATCATTTTCAGCAGAAACACAAAGTTCCACAGGTTAAAGTCAAGACTGTGTTAGTATAAGAAAAAAATAATCTGTATCATTGAAAAACCTTTGTAACACTAAAGCAGAGCAAAACTGTGGGAGCTCAGAGATAAACATAACCCCAAAATAGATTTGCAGCAAGAAGATTTTAGAAAAGGGATAAAATCTATTCTCAAAGAGATAAAAAGGGACAGGACATCTATTAAACAAGAACAGTCCAGGAGAAAGTAAAAAACAAAATGAAATCTGTAATAGACCAAATAAAAGCACTGTTGAAAGCAGCCAAAAGCTGGTTATTATGGGGAGCTGTTGTATGATAGAACAAAGAGAGTGTGAAAATTGTAGTCCAAACATCTGATATTAAAACTGGCTTGGCTATTTATTCACCATATGATCATGAGAAAAATCACTCAACCTCTCTATGTTTCTCCATATGTAAAACAAGGTTAATGGTATGTTCTAGGCTATGCAGAACCACCCCACTGTACGATCCTGAGGACTATAAAGTAAATGGTGTCCTGCAGTTGTATAACACAACATGCTAAAGTTCTCCAGTGGAAAATACTATTAATATTGAACCTATGCCTACTACACAGTAGGCATTTTGAACATGTTAATTTTGCCTGAAACCATACAAAACCAAGCTCATGACTAAATGTTGAATCAGTAAGATAGAAGGTGAAAGT
This sequence comes from Mellivora capensis, assembly GCA_004024625.1. Taxonomy (NCBI): domain Eukaryota; kingdom Metazoa; phylum Chordata; class Mammalia; order Carnivora; family Mustelidae; genus Mellivora; species Mellivora capensis. Next base: position 20,426 of record PISX010020026.1, read on the forward strand.
GACAACCATAACCTTGTCACTGAAGAAATAACTATATATATTATACACTTGCAGAAAGAGGACCTTCAAGATTCTATCCTAAAAATGATAGCATTATCCTAAGAACGCAGGATGAATGGATGTTGGCATCACTAATAAAATATGTAACTTAAAAAATTTCCATACATAAGTAAGATTGTAACTTAGAAATAGGCATCCTCATGTTTTAGGTTTTAAAAAATAATTGGCTACAAGTAAAAATGATTTTCAAACATATAGTTTGAAAGGGGTATTATATTAAAATAGTCAAAAATAAAAAGTCAGAAAGACATTTTTCTCCTCTGGATCAAGTAGGCCAGAACAAAAGAGTTATATGTGAAGAAATCTCATAAATAATCCAAAAACTGAATCAAGGTATTATTTGTATGGAAAGTCACCAATATGACATTCTCTGGTATGCAGATTATCTGAAAATGTATTAACATTTTTGTTATATGAAGACATGCTCCAGAATACTGGGAATGAAGATAAACTTTCAAATGGAGATGATACCATTAAAAAAACATAATCAGCACTTGATATACATTGAATTTAATGAAAAAAATAAGGCATATGAAGAATAATTATTTGAAAGTATAAAGTAAAATAATCCACAACCCTGGAATTCCAGGAAGATGATGACCTGAATGTAGCATTCTTCTTTTCTAGCACCAATTTCAATCATTTCGTCCCATTTGAGTCAAATGGCAACTACCAGGCAACCAAATGAAGTGAAGCTTTGGATTCAGTGGGCCACCTAGATGAAAGAAATGCTATGACTCTAACTGTTGCAGTAGGGTTAAAACCTGGAAACCAGCACCAGAAAGCCCTAGGTGGAGGATCATAACCAGGTTCTATGAATCCCAGATGGAAAGGTCAACAACAACACTGGGCAAGCATGTGAAGACTCCCTGGCCCTGAAAAGACCAAGGAGGAGCTAAAGTGATGGAATGAGTGATCTTTGGCCTGGAGCATGCAGAGTATAAAGACAGCAGAAGGTAGGCAGTCTTCCTCCAGGTATCTTGATTAGGAGACTTAAAGCCTATCTGCTTTTCCATGGCTGGATTATGGATAGAGATAGCTGTACATTGTACCAGTTGTAGATTTCTCAGTGAGCTGGCAAGGAAAAAATAATGACACATCATGTAGGACCCAGCAACCAGAAAAAGAAGTGTATCAGTCAGGACAGAATGTTCAACAGTAAAGGAGGCACAGGAAAACATGAATATAGTAATAATAAGCACACTTAAGGATACTTAAGAGTGTACACAAAAAAAGAATTTTTAAGATAGTGGAGTAGGAGGTTTCTAAGCTCACTTCTTCCCATGGGTATACCTAGATAACATCCACATCAGTGCAACTAACCCCAAAAATGACCTGGAAATGGGCAAATATACTCTCCATCTATTATCATAGAGAGGCTGTCATATAAAAAATAGTAGAAGGACAGAGACTCAGTCAGGAACCAAATTCCCAGAGAGACTAACCACAAATGAGAGGGACACCACAAGCACAGAGAATAGAGAGGAATGAACCCTACACTAGGCACCCCACATACTAGGGACCTACACTGTGAAGCCAAGTCCCATAACATTTGGTTCTGAAAAACAGCAAGTCTTAACTTTGTGAATTTTTGCAATTAGTGGGACTTAACTCCTGGTTAAAAATCAGCCAAGGGATAACACCCCACTTACATCAATGGATAGATCATCCAGCTGAACAATCAACAAGAAAACAGTGGTTTTGAATGACACATTGTATCCCATGAATCTGACAATTATATTCAGAACATCCCATTCAAAAACAGTGGAATATACACTCTTTTCAAGTGTACATGGAACATTCTTCAGAAGAGATCACATTAGGCCACAAAACAAGCCTCAACAGATTCAAAAGGATTGAATTATATTGCACATCTTCTCTGACCACAACAGTTTGAAACTAGCAGTCAACCACAAGAAAAAAATCTAAAAAAGAACACTAATATGCAAGGGTTAAGTAGCATTAAAAAAATGAATGGGTCAACCAAGATCTCAAAGAAGAAATTAAAAACTACATGGAAACAAAAATGAAAACACAGTGGTGCCAAATCTTTGGGATGCAGCATAAGCTGTTTATAAAGGAAGATTATAACAATACAGGCTTACCTCAAGAAGTAAGAAAAATCTCAAATAAAAAACCCAACTTTAACCTAAAGAACAAACAAAGCCCAAAGCCAGTAGAAAGAAGGAAATAATTAAGATTACAGCTGAAAATCAGGTCATGATCTCAGGGTCCTGGGATCGAGCCCCGCATCAGGCTCTCTGCTCAGCGGGGAACCTGCTTCCCCCTCCCTCTCTGCCTGCCTCTCTGCCTGCTTGTGATCTCTCTCTCTGTCAAAATAAATAAATAAAATATTTTTTTAAAAATTACAGCTAAAAAAAAATAGAAACTAAAAATAAAATAGAACAGATCCACGAAACAAAGAGCTGATTCTTTTAAAAGATTTTTTAAAAATTGATAAACCTTTAGCCAGACTCATGGAAAAAAGAAAAAGAAGGAAGGGATTCATATAAATAAAATGAGAACTGAAAAGGGAGAAAGAACTGAAACCAAAGAATACCAAAATATCATAAGAAAATATACCAAAAAATTACATGCCAACAAATTGGACAACCTAATAAAAATAGATAAATCCCTAGAAACATATAACATTCCAAACCTAAATCAAGAAGAAATAGAAAATATGAACAGAATGATTAACAATGAAATTGAATCAGTAATCAAAAACTCCCCACAAACAAAAGTCCAGAAGACAGATGGCTTTACAAGTCAATGTTATCAAACATTTAAAGAAGAGGTAATTGCTATTATTCTTAAATTATTCCAAAAATAGAGGCACCTGGGTGGCTCAGTTAGTTAAGCATCTGACTCTTGGTTTCATCTTAGGTCGTGATGTCAGGGTTGGGAGATCAAGCCCCCGTGTCAGGCTTCACACTGGACACAAAACCTGCTTAAGATTCTCTCCCTCTCAGGAGGAGTCAAGATGGTGGAGGAGTGGCAGACTGAGATGACATCAGGTCACAGGAGTTCAGCTAAATAGTTATCAAACCATTCCAAACACCTACAAACCCAACAGGAGATGGAAGAGAAAAAGAGCAGCAATTCTAGAAACAGAAAATCGACCACTTTCTGAAAGGTAATATGTGTGGAGAAGTGAATCCAAAAGCCACAGGAAGATAGACCACGGGGGAGGGCCTGCTCCTGGCAAGCGGAGGAGCAACAGAGCACAAAATCCAACTTTTAGAAGTCTGCTCAACTGAGGGACATTGCTCCAGAGGCTAAGTGGCAGTGGAGCCCTCACGGGGACAGTGTGGTCTTAGGTCCCACGGGGTCACAGAAGGATCATGGATGTCTGAGTGTAGCAGAGTTCACAGGTATCAGAGCAGGGAAGCTGACTACAGAGAAGGAGCCAAGGAGTGAGCTCCCAGATTGGAGTTACCTTAAACTGTGATCTGTGGCACAGTTAGGCAACTGCTCTTTGAGCAGGGACCCCACAAGTGGCAGATCTGGGGAGATCCACCTTCCTCCACCAAAAAGCAATACAGCAGGAATCTGCTGGGTTTGGAGACTCCAAGCACGGCTGTGTGCCAGAGAAAGAAACGCTCAGTCACAGGCTGGGTGAGCTCAGAGTGTGGCCGGAGACCAGAGAGATGGGAGTGATTGACTGCTTTTCTCCAAGGGCACACTGAGGGATGCAGCTCTGAGCTCTTGGCTCCTCCAGGCAGGAGATTGGGAGACTACTATTTTCTTTCCTGTCTTCCAGAGCTCTACAGAAAGCATTCAGGAAACAAAAGCTCCCGAGAGTGAACTTGAGCAGATTACTTAGCCCAGCCCCTGGCAAGGGTGGCACAATTCCACCTCAGGGACACATTTGAGAATCACTGTAACGGGCCCCTCCCCCAGAAGATCAGCAAGAACATCCATCCAAGACCAAGCTCACTGATCAAGGAGAACAGCAGAATTCCAGAGGAAGGGAAAGCAAAGCATGGAATTCATTATTTTATCCTGATGATTCTTTAGTCTTGCAAAGTTAATTAAAATTTTTTAACTTTATTTTTTTCTTACTCTAATTTTTTTAACTTTTCCTCTTTCCTATTTTAACATTAACTAGTTTATCTTAACAATGCCTTTCTAAAAAAAAACCTTTTTAAATCTTCATTATTACAGTCATATTTTATCTTCATTGTATCTAACTTTATTTTTTGTTTACATATAGGGTTTTTTCTTCTAAAAAAATTTTTGGCATACAATTTCTTCTAATAGATCAAAATATAACCTAAACCTAGCACAGGGCTTTGTTCTAGTCTCTAGCCTGAGAAAATTCTCTCCACTTTCTTTTTCATTCCCTTTCCAACCAACTTATCTTATCAACTCCTTTTTTAGAATTTTTTTTAAATTTTCATCTTTACAGTCATATTCCATCCCTTCATCATGTTTACCCTTCTTTTTGTATATATATAAGTTTTTCTTTCTTTAAAATTTTGGGAGGTGGTTTCTTCTAAGAGACCAAAATACACGCAAAATCAAGTGGTTGGTTCTGTTCTATTCACCAGTCATATTTTATATATATATATAATTTGTTTTTAATTAATTTTTTAAATTTCTTTTTAGCCCCTTTATTCTCCTCCTGATTTGGGGTCTCTTCTGATTTGGTTAGCATACATTTTTCTGGGGTCTTTGCCACCCTTATAGTATTTTATTCTCGCCTTCATATATTCTTATCTGGATAAAATGACAAGGCAGAAAATCTCACCACAAAAAAAAGAACAAGAGGCAGTACTGAAGGTTAGGGACTTAATCAATATGGACAGTGGTAATATGTCAGATCTAGAGTTCAGAATGACAATTCTCAAGGTGCAAGCTGGGCTCAAGAAATCATGGAAGGTATTAGAGAAACACTTTCTGGAGAAATAAAGAACTAAAATCTAACCAAGCTGAAATTTAAAAAGCTATTAATTAGGTGCAATAAAAACTGGAGGCTCTTACTGCTAGGATAAAAGAGGCAGAAGAGAGAATTAGTGATATAGAAGACCAAATGATGGAGAATAAAGAAGCTGAGCAAAACAGAGACAAACTACTACTGGACCATGAGGGGAGAATTTGAGAGATAAGTGATACCATAAGATGAAACAATATTAGAATAATTGGGATTCCAGAAGAAGAAGGAAGAGAGAGGGGGGCAGAAAGTATATTGGAGTGAATTGTTGTAGAGAATTTCCCTAATATGGCAAAGGGAACAAGCATCAAAATCCAGGAGGCACAGAGAATCCCTCTCAAAATCAATAACAATAGGTCCATACCCCGTCATCTAATAGTAAAACTTACAAGTCTTTGTGACAAAGAGAAAATCCTGAAAGCAGCCCAGGACAAGAAGTCTGTAACATATACTGGTAAAAATATTAGATTGGCAGAAGACTTATCCACAGAGACCTGGCAGGCCAGAAAGAACTGGCATGATATATTCAGAGCACTAAATGAGAAAAATATGCAGCCAAGAATACTATATCCACCTAGGCTATCATTGAAAATAGAAGGAGAGATAAAAATCTTCCAGGACAAACAAAAACTAAAAGAATTTGTGAACACCAAACCAGCCCTACAGGAAATATTGAAAGGGGTCCTCTAAACAAAGAGACAGACTAAAAGTAGTAGACCAAAAAGGAACAGAGACAATATACAGTAACAGTCACCTTACAGGCAATACAATGGCACTAAATTCATATCTTTCAATAGATACCCTGAATGTAAATGCCCCAATCAAAAGATACAGGGTACCAGAATGGATAAAAAAGCAAAACCCATCAATATGCTGTCTACAAGAAACTCATTTTAGATCAAAGACACCTCCAGACTTAAACTGAGGGGGTGGAAAACAATTTAGCATGTTAATGGACATCAAAAGAAAGCTGGAATGACAATCCTTATATCAGATCAATTAGATTTTAAGCCAAAGACTATAATAAGAGATGAGGAAGAACACTATTTCATACTCAAAGGGTCTGTCCAACAAGAAGATCCAATCATTTTAAATATCTATGCCCCTAACATGGGAGCAGCCAATTATATAAACCAATTAATAACAAAACCAAAGAAACACACTGACAATAATAAAATAAGAGTAGGGGACTTGAACACTCTCCTCACTGAAATGGACAGATCATCTAAACAAAAGCTCAACAAGGAAATAAAGGATTTATTTTATTTCTTTTTTTTTAAAGATTTTATTTATTTATTTGACAGACAGAGACCACAAGTAGGCAAGAGAGGCAGGCAGGGAGAGAAAGGAGGAAGCAGGCTCTCCACAGAGCAGAGAGCCTGATGTGCGGCTCAATCCCAGGACCCTCAGATCATGACCGGAGCTGAAAGCAGAGGCGTTAACCCACTGAGCCACCCAGGTGCCCCGGAAATAAAGGCTTTAAATGACATGCTGGACCAGATGGACATCACAGTTCTATTCAGAACACTTCATCCCAAAGCAACAGAATACACATTCTTCTCTACTGCACATGGAACATTCTCCAGAATAGATCACATCCTGGGTCACAGATCAGGTCTCACCCAGTACCAAAAGATTAGGATCATTCCCTGCATATTTTCAGACCACAATGCTCTGAAGCTAGAACTCAATCACAAGAGGAAAGTTGGTAAGAACTCAAATACATGGAGTCCAAAGAGCATCCTACTAAAGAATGAATGGATCAACCAGAAAATTAAAGAAGAATAGAAAAAATTCATGGAAACAAATGATAATAAAAACACAAAGCAAAGGCAGTCCTGAGAGGGAAATATACAGCGATACAAGCCTTTCTCAAGAAACAAGAAAGGTCTCAAATACACAACCTAACCCTACACCTAAAGGACCTGGAGAAAGAACATCAAACAAAGCCTAAACCCAGCAGGAGAAGAGAAATCATAAAGATTAGAGCAGAAATCAATGAAATAGAAACCAAAAGAACAGTAGGACAGATCAACAAAACTAGGAGTTTGTTCTTAGAAAGAATTAATAAGATAGATAAACCCCTGGCCAGACTTATCAAAAAGAAAAGAGAAAGGACCCAAATAAGTAAAATCATGAATGAAAGAGGAGAGATCACAACCAATGCTAAAGAAACACAGTTATAAGAACATTTTATGAACAACCATATGCCAGCAAATTAAGACAATCCAGAAGAAATGGATGCATTCCTAGAGACATATAAACTACCAAAACTGAACCAGGAAGACATAGAAAACCTGAACAGACCCATAACCAGTAAGGAGATTGAAGCAGTCATCAAAAATATCCCAACAAACAAGAGCCCAGGGCCATATGGCTTCCCAGGGGAATTGTACCAAACATTTAAAAAAGAATTACTAGCTTTGTGCAGTGGCAGTATCATAGCCAATGAGGTTTATCCAAGGTGCGATTATTGCTAATTAAAAAAGAATTACTACCTATTCTCCTGAAACTGTTCCAAAAAAATAGAAATGGAAGGAAAACCTCCAAACTCATTTAATGAGTCCAGCATTACCTTGATCCCAAAATCAGACAAACGCCCCATCAAAAAAAGAGAATTTTAGACCAATATCCTTGATGAACACAAATGGGAAAATTCTCACCAAAATACTAGCCAATATGATCCAACAGTACATTAAAAGGATTATTCACCACAACCAAGTGGGATTTATTCCTGGGCTGCAAGGTTGGTTCAACATCCACAAATCAATCAATGTGATAAGTACATTAATAAAAGAAAGAACAAGAACCATATGATACTCTCAATAGATGCAGAAAAAGCATTTGACAAAGTACAGCATTGTTTCTCTATCAAAACTCTTCAAAGTGTAGGGATACAGGGTATGTACCTCAATACCATCAAAGCCATCTATGAAGCACCCATATTATTCTCAATGGGGAAAAAAATGAGAGCTTTTCCCCTAAGGTCAGGAACATGGCAGGGATGTCCGCTATCACCACTGCTATTCAGCGTAGTACTAGAAGTCCTAGCCTCAGCAATCAGACAGCAAAAAGAAATAAAAAGCATCTGAATCGGCAATGAAGAAGTAAAACTCACTCTTTGCAGATGATATGATACTTTATGTGGAAAACCCAAAGACTCCACTCCAAAATTTTCAAAACTCATACAGGAATTCAGTAAAGTGTCAGGATATATAATCAATGCATGGAAATCAGTTGCATTTCTATACACCAACAGCAAGACAGAAGACAGAGAAATTAAGGAGACAATCCCATTTACAATTGCACTCCAAACTGTAAGATACCTAGGAATAAACCTAACTAAAGAGGCAAAGAATTTGTACTCAGAAAACTATAAAGTACTCATGAAAAACTTTGCGGAAGACAGAAAGAAATGGAAAAACGTTCCATGCTCATGGGTTGGAAGAACAAATATTGTGAAAATGTCTATGCTACCTAAAGCAATCTACACGTTTAATGCAACCCCTATCAAAATATTATCAATTTTTTTCAAAAAAAAAGGAACAAATAATCCTAAATTTATATGGAACCAGAAAAGACTTTGAATAGCCAAAAGAATGTTGAAAAAGAAAGACAAAGTTGGTGGTATCACAATTTCAGACTTCAAGCTCTATTACAAAGGTGTCATCATCAAGACAGTATGGTACTGGCACAAAAACAGACACACAGATCAATGGAACAGAAGAGAGAGTCCAGAAATAAACCCTCAACTCTATGGTCAAGTAATCTTCGACAAAGCAGGAAAGAATGTCCAATGGAAAAAAGACAGTCTCTTCAACAAATGGTGTTGGGAAAATTGGGCAGCCACATGCAGAAGAATGAAACTGGACCATTTCCTGACACCACACACAAAAATTGACTCCAAATGGATGAAAGACCTCATTGTGAGACAGGAATCCATCAAAATCCTTGAGGAGAAAATAGGTAGCAACCTCTTCGACCTCAGCTGCAGCATCTTCTTCCTAGAAACATCGCCAATGGCAAGGGAAGCAAGGGCAAAATGAACTATTGGGACTTAATCAAGATCAAAAGCCTTTGCACAGCAAAGGAAACAGCAAAACCAAAAGACAACTGACAGAATGGGAGAATATATTCACAAACTATATATCAGATAAAGAGCTAGTATCCAAAATCTATAAAGAACTTATCAAACTCAACACCCAAAGAACAAATAATCCAATCAAGAAATGGGCAGAGGACATGAACAGACATTTCTGCAAAGAAGACATCCAGATGGCCAACAGACACATGAAAAAAAAGTTGGGAGCAGGGGGAAAAAAACAACTAGGTAGGAAAATAGAACATCTGAATAGAAAAAATAATTGGCAATATATTTTAAATAATAGCAGAGAAATAGATGACATTATGAGTGCCATGAAAAGCAAAGTAATGATTCATGAGAAATGGATAAGTGTAGTTGAGCTCCAAATTAACAAAGGAAAAAAACAGGAAATTGATGCAAACTACAAAAATAAAGAAGAGAAAAAAGCAATGTAAAGCAAATCATTCAAACAAAACAAAATAAGACAAATCTTCAAATAAAAATGTTTCAACCCTGGGTGCCTAGATGGCTGAATTGGTTAAGAGTCTGTCTTCAGCTTAGGTCAGGATCCTGGGGTCCTGGGATCCAGCCATGCATCCTGCTCCCTACTCAGCATGAGGCCTGCTTCTCCAACTCTCTCTGCCCCTCCACCCCCCCATGCTCTCTGTCTCTCTCAGTCACTCTCTGTCTCTCAAACACAATAAAAATAAAATGATAAATATATATTACAAATAAAGAGAGAAGTAAAGAGATTCCAGTCAAATGCAACAAAAATAAAGATGTTATAATATTAATTTCAGACTAGGTACAACTAAACTTGAAAGGACCAAGAAGAATTAAAGAACAGTATATAAAAGTAAAAGGCACAATTCATAAGGATGTTACAATAGTCACAAACTTACACATGCAGTTTATATATTAAAAATACAAAGAGAACAAAGTGAACAAAATCCTTGCATGATCAGGGCTCTGCAGTTCTTTCTACCCTCATCCAAAAACAATTCTTGCTTTCCCTGTTCATTTAGTTATTAGAACACATCTTTTCTTAGTTATTAGAATATATCAAGCACCTTTATTAGAATATATCTTTTATTAGAATATTAGAATATATCTATTAGAATATTAGAATATATCAAGTACCTTCTGTCTTGAATGTGGTTACTATTACAGGCAGGTTAAAGGTTATAATCCAAGTCATAGCTGGTTCTAACCAAGTAATAACAGGGGCCAGGTTTACCTTCCAACTAAAACAACTAAAAAATAAAAACAGATAAAGTATTAACAGTTTTTAAGATATTGAGTACCAGGCAATGAAGGGCAGTGATCCCTGAGAGCCAGGAAACAAATGAGGATAGCTCTAGAACTGAGCCATCTCACTACCTTGGGAGAGAGCTCGGGAGTGGAACCAAATTTCTTAAATGAAATTAAAACTCCTCATATACGTTAAACATCAGATTAGAGATCTGGATTGAGGTATATAGTGATTCTGGAGAAGTTATTTAGAATGAAGCCCAGATAAACAAAGAGATTAATACTATGAACAGAGATTTAAAACCAAGAGAAGAGTCTAAAATACATTTTACTGGAATTCTAGAAAAAAGGTAAAGCCCAAGAATCTCTCAGAATTTTATTTTTTTACAGTTATAATCCTCCTTTGGAAGAAGGCCAGTGAATTCCAAGGGAGAATGATGAAACTGCATCCTCTGATTGATTACTCTCATCCTTAATTCTCCACCGTTTCTCACACTCCACATCTAATCTAGTAGAAATCCTGTTGCTCCTACCTCCCAAATGTACCCAGAATCTGAACACATCTTATCACCATCACTGCTGCAACTTCAATCTAAGTCACCATCATCTCTTACCTGAGTTACTGTAATAAATTTCTGTACTTCTTTCTGCTTCTACCTTTGCTTCCTAAAACCTATTCTTAACTTAGCAGCTGGTCAGTGATCCCTTTAAAACAGGTGACTTCTTGTCACTCCTTTGCTCAAAATGTTGAATAAATATCCAGTCCCTACAGACCCTGCATCATGTGCCCTCTGTACTTTTCTATTGTTTCTTCCTATTGCTCTATCTCATACTTGCTCCATTCTAGCTCATTCTAGCTACACCGATCACAATGTCATTACTTCAACACAATAAGAACATTTTGACCTAAGTGCGGTTGTTTCTTTGCCTAGAATGCCTTCCCCCACGTGTCCATTTAGCCAATGTTCTCATTCATGTTTTCCCTCATTAACTATCACCTTCTTAATGAAGCATACTCTGACCACCTTGTTTTCTGCTGCAGCTGAATCCATCCTCTCAGAAAACCTCCATTTCCCATGATCTACACTTCCCCATAGAACATATCTAACATATTGTTCATGATGTTTATTTTTTATGTCTCTTCCTACCCCCACAGACTATAAACTTCCTTGGAGCTTTTCGTCTTCATTCTTCACTGATGTATTCCAAATTCCTAAAAGTGTGCTCAACATAGAGTAGATAGTCAATATATCTGCTAAACAAATGAAATCCAGAACAAGACACATTATGATGAAATTGCCAAAGACATTTTAGGCAGCTAGAGAGAAAGGGCACCAATGGACAGCTGCAGTCTCAGCAGCAAACAACAGAGCCAGAAGGCAGTGGAGTAAGTTTTAACTATTAGATAATTATGCATAGAAAAACTACTCTCCAGGAATGAGAGTAAAATAAAAAACATTTTCAGATAAAATGAGTTTTCACCAAAAGATATTCACTAAAAGAAGATCTAAAAATACAATTCAAGATAGAGAAAACAATTCCAAAAGTAAGATCTTGGAAATAGGAAAAAATAGTGAAGAAAATGGTAAATACATGGAAAAAACTAAATACATATTAATATAAAACAACAGTAAGTAAAAATTTTTAAAAAGCAATAAAGTAGTATCCAATTTGTAGAATTTTTGAAAAAGAAATTGCTAGATTGCATGGCAACATTTTTTTAAAAGATTTTATTTATTTATTTGACAGACAGAGATCACAAGTAGGCAGAGAGAGAGGAGAAGCAGGCTTCATGCTGAGCAGAAAGCCCAGTGAGGGGTTTGATCCCAGGACCCTGGGATCATGACCTGAACTGAAGGCAGAGGCTTTAACACACTGAGCCACCCAGGCGCCCCATCATGGCAACATTTTTTTTAAAAGATTTATTTATTTATTTGAGAGAGAGAGAGAGTTGGGGGTGGAGAAGGAGAGGGAGAGGGAAAGAGAATCTCAATCTGGGCAGAGCAAAGAGCCGGAAGCCAGGCTCAGTCTCATAACCCTACGATCATGACATTAGCCGAAACCAAGAGACAGACACTCAACCACTGCCCCACTAAGGCGCCCCATCATGGCAATGTTTTAATGTAGACTGTAAATGAGTGGGGTGGCTAGTTTTGAAACATTCTAAACTATTTGATCCTCCTGACAGACATTAACAAACTACAGTGCTTGGACTAAACCTCGCTTTTCTCCTATTTTCTTTTAAGACAATAGAAATTTCTTCTCTCCCAGTTTGGGAGGCTAGAAATCCAAAATGATGGAGTTAGCAGGGCCCTGATCCCTCTGAAGTTTCTAGGGAAGAATTCTTCCTGGCCACTTCTTAGATCCTGGTGGTTGCCAGCAATTCTTGGTGTTCCTCGGGTGTAGCTGCATCACTCTATTTCTGCTCTGCCTTCACCTGGCCATCTTCTCTTGTATCTCTTCATGGCCCTCTAATAGGAACACCAGTGATTAGATTTGTGGTCCATCCCAATCCAGTACATCTTTACCCTAGTTTGATGGTATCTGTAAAAAGACTCTATTTCCTAATAAAGACACATTCACAGATACTGGGAGTAAGAAATTCCACATATACTTTTGTGGGGGCACAATTCAACTCACAATAGTCTGTGTCTTGATATTCAACCTTCTGGGCTGTTGGCAATGGAGGAGGCTCCACCTTCTAGGCAACTGGTGGCCGCTCAGCATCTACACTGGCACACCACCACATTTATTTGTTTATTCAGTGTCCATGGCTGCTTTCATATTACGATGGCAGAGTTGTAGATAGTGAATGACTCTATGACCTGAAAAGCCTAAAATACTTACTATCTGCCTCTTTACAGAAAAAGTTTACCAATACTCTGGTACTAAAGATACTGATACTGATTATAAAGATACTGACTATATCTAGACTTTAAATTCCCAGAGTATGAACTGAAATAATAGGAATGGAGATCATTCCCAGTGCAATACAGCTTGATCAATGCAAAAGAAGAAAAGAAAGGAGAGAAGGAAAGAAGAAAGGAAAAAATGAAACTAAGAAAAATCAGGATAAATAAAAATCTCAATAAAATACATAAGAAAAATATTTATGAATAATCATTGTTATATATATGAATAATCATTGTTAGACAGTACTAAGAAATCAACTAAAAATCCAGCTATACTGAGATTACAAGGGACAGAGAAAGTCTGAAGTAAATGGATAGCAAAGATATACCAAAAGATTGCCAATCAAAAGAAAATTCATAAATCCAAAGTAATATCAGATGAAATGTTTTAAAACAAAAAACACTGTCTTAATGTTAATATGTCATTTTCATTCAAATTTAAGCTATATATTTAAAGACATTCTAGAAAAATATTCTAGAATAAGAATTTAGTGAAAAAACTGTATACTATCAGTAACTTTCTAAAATTTCCATCCCTAAGCATTCAGAAATAGAAATTTTAAATATCAAAATATGAAACTACTATAATAATTCAATATGGAATGAGCAGTTGTATTTTAAACACTAATCAGATTACAGAAATATTTTAGTTTATATGATAATCAACATGATCATTTTATATTATAACTCAGTGGGAGGATGAATTAGTTAATAAACAGCTGCTATTCCAACTGAGTATTCATTGGGAAAAAAATTAAAACGTTATCTTTCTCTTATACAACAATCCAAAACCAAATTTCAGATATATTAAATATTTCACTGTATAGAAACTTAAGAATTATAAGAAAATCTAAGATATGCACAAACTAATGTTTAGGAAATATATTAAAAAATAAAAGCCTACAAGTTTTTACAAAATTGTGTATTAGTCAGGGTCCAATAAGGAAAACAAGAAATGCATTGATTATTTCAATGAAGGGAATTTAACATACCAAATTGGGTACACAGGTGTTGGAGGGCTCAGTGAGCAAGAAGACACTGAGTAACCCAGAGACAGTAATTGCACGAAGAAGTGCATGCATGTGCACTCACTCACTCACTCACTCACTCCATGGCTGGGAGAAAGAGGGAAGAGATTGGAGTTATCAAAACCTGGACCTCAGGGGTCCTCCAAGCCTGGTCTCAGATGCTGCCTCACACCCAACAGGAAGCCAGCTCCAAGGAGCAAAGTGGTTTGCAGAGTCTCAGCTCCAACATTTGGAATAACTTTGGAGCTAAAAAGAAAAATTTAATAACTGGTACAGATAGAGTTGACTACATAATTCTTGAATGCTTTATATGGCAAAAAAGATCATAAACATAGTCAATAGACAAATAACAGATTTTCAATAAGGACAAAATCACCATTTTCTTGGCAATCTATCATACAACATGTGGGAACATCATGGAGAACCACCTCTGACACCTTCTTGAATATAATAATTATAAATTCTGAAAAAAAATGTAATATTAAAAAAGTATTTAAAAGCAATGGAGAGTCACCAGAAACAGGCAAAAATTGGAAGGGATTTAAGCCCTGAAAGAATGGAAATGCATGGTTGAGACCTACATTTAGGCAGCCTTTTTTTCCTGAGAGCCCACTTTAACCCAAAAGAAACAGAGCCACTAGAACTCAAGCAGAAAACACTTTATTTGCCTGAGATGTCAAGGATAGAATTTGGGGCTACCAGAGTGGCTGAAAATTGAGAGGAAAAAAAATCCTCAAAAGGAGCAACCATTCATTGGAAGTAGCCCCCAATCTGTGAAAACAAATAAACAAACAACAACTTTCAAATCACTGGATGACATCTAAATTGAACTTGTTTAGGGAAGACTCCAAAGTCAGTAACAAGAAATTGTCTATTGAAAAATTTAACTTCTGTAATACTTATGTAATTTTAATTAAATTTTAGTTAAGTGGTTACATATTAAAGTTTAAATGATCATATGCTAAATATGCTAAATCATTTAAATTCTGTACACATATTTTTCCTAGAAAGTCTGTTTTTATGTTCTAACGTCATCTCTTTAAGATTTATTTTTAGTTCTTTTGTGTCTTCACTTCCTCAAAGGGAATGCTGTGTTCTCTATGATCAGTTTGGCTATCCTTTTCTGAGGTTACACAGTCCCCTGAAGTATACTCTGATTTTGCTCTGCTTGCTCATGTTATGCTACTTCAACATTCAGATTGCTTTGCACCTTCCATCACTGTCCACAGTGAGTGTCTGTTTTGGTGGATCAGTGGTGAATCAACTGACCAGTTCTAGGAAAGAGGGAGCCTATGTAAACAGGGGCAGGAAAGAGGGCAATTAAGTCCACCAGGTGGTTCCTGCCCTGAGCTTCCCCTCAACCAAGACTGTTAAGATGTGACAAGCCCTCATAAGACCAAAGACACCAAACAAGCAGATCCATTCCCATGCTGGGTCCTGTGCTGCCTCAGGGAACCGCAGAAACACCAACATTCTTTTTTTTTTTTTTCTTTTCAGCGTAAGAGTATTGATTGTTTTTGAACCACACCCAGTGCTCCATGCAATACATGCCCTCCTTATTACCCATCACCTGGCTCCCCTAACCTCCCACCCCCACGCCCCTTCAAAACCCCTCAGGTTGTTTTTCAGAGTCCATAGTCTCTCATGGTTCACCTCCCCTTCCAATTTCCCTACACTTCCTTCTCCTCTCCATCTCCCCATGTCCTCCATGTTATTTGTTATGCTCCACAGATAAGTGAAACCATATGATAATTGACTCTCTCTGCTTGACGTATTTCACTCAGCATAATCTCTTCCAGTCCTGTCCATGTTGCTACAAAAGTCGGGTATTCATCCTTTCTGATGGAGGCATAATACTCCGTAGTGTATATGGACCACATCTTCCTTATCCATTCGTCCATTGAAGGGCATCTTGGTTCTTTCCACAGTTTGGCGACCGTGGCCATTGCTGCTATAAACATTGGGGTACAGATGGCCCTTCTTTTCACCACATCTGTATCTTTGGGGTAAATACCCAGTAGCGCAATTGCAGGGTCTTAGGGAAGCTCTATTTTTAATTTCTTGAGGGATCTCCACACTGTTCTCCAAAGTGGCTGCACCAACTTGCATTCCCACCAACA